>ML293803.1:0-100850 GCA_005239495.1 Nicotiana undulata | reverse complement strand
TAAAGGAATCAACTACAATGCATAAACTTAGATTTCCAACTTTCATCCCAAAAGTCAAACATAGACCTCGGTACGACTTGGTCAAAACCCGAGGTTCGGACCAAAACCCATTCACCCCGAGCCCGATTATGTAATTTGTTTCGAATTCCTACCTCAATTCGAGGTCTAAATTCCAATCATACAAAAATTCCTAATTCTAGCCAAACCTCTACTTTCGACTATGAAAATCTTAGATTTTAGATTGAAAACTCATGAAATGTAATGGGTAACTGAAAGAAAGTAGGATATAATCACTTACCAACAAACTGAGGAAGAAAATCTCTTGGGAAAATCGTCTTTATGTTTTCTACCTTTTGAAATTTTGAAAGAATGGCAATAATTCCATTTTCAATTCTGTTTTATTCCCTGGCGTCAGGCCTTCATCGCATTCGCGAAGAGAATGGCCTAAATGGCCTACGCGATCGCAAGTAACACTATGCGTTTGGGAAGGTCTAGCCTCCCTTACCTCCGCGTTCGCGAGGCTGATCTCTCGTTCACGTAGAGTTACCTCAACTCCCCTTCGCAGCTTGCCTATTGCTACGCATTCGCGTGTGACTATTCGCTTCGGGTACAACAAACCCCCAATGCTTAGCGTTCGCGACCGCAGTCTCGTGTTCGCGTAGAAGAAAAATCCGCCCAGCCCAGTTCACACTTCGCGTTCGCGAGAGTGCCTTTGCAAACGCGAAGAAGGAAACCAAAAGGCACTTGAATTTGCAGAAAAACCAGATTTCTAAGTTTCAAAAACATCCGAAGGCTATTCGAAAATCACCCGAGCACTCGGGGTTCCAAGCCAAACATACAAGTCCTAAAATATCACACAAACTCGCTCACGCGATCAAAACACCAAAATAAAACTACGAATCAGATACCAAATCAAATGAAATTTTCAAGAAAATTTTAAAACTTCTATTTTCACAACTGAACGTCCGAATAACGTCAAATCAACTCCGTTTCTCGCCAAATTCGACAGACAAGTCATAAATTTATAGTGGAGCTGTACCGGACTCCGAAACCAAAATACGGACCCGGTGTCAATAAATCCAAACATCAGTCAATCCTTAAAAATCATAAAACTTTCAAACTTCCAATTTTTTTAACAAAAATCAAAAACTCGAGCTAGGGACCTCCGAATTTGATTTCGCGCATAAGCCCAAGTCCCAATTACACTACGGACCCATCGGGACCGTCAATTATGGGCCTGGGTCCGTTTGCTCAAAATGTTGACCGAAGTCAAGTCAAATGAATTTTTAAGGCAAAATTCTAATTTTTATCAGTTTTAAACATATAAGCCTTCCAGAATAACACTCGGACCTCGAAAAAAAAATTAGGTTCTAAAATATAAGATGACCTATCGGGTCATCACATTCTCCACCTCCAAAACAATCGTTCGTCCACGAACGGACATAGAAAAGTATCTGGGCTGGTGAAAAGATGTGGACATCTACTCCGCATATCTGAGCCGAACTCCCAAGTAGCTGCCTCGATGGGATGACCTCTCTATTGCACTCGAACTGAAGGATAACTCTTAGACCTCGGTTGTCGAACTTGTTGTGCTAGAATAGCCACCGACTCCTCCTCTTAAGTCAAATCCTTGTCCAATTGGATAGAGCTGAATTCTAATACATGGGACGGATCGCCGTGATACTTCTGGAGCATGGACATGTGGAACATCAAATGAAATGGTGATAACCCCGGTGGCAAAGCAAGCTTGAAGCCACCTCCCCCACTCTCTCCAAAATCTCAAAGGGCCCGATATACCTAGGACTCAACTTGCTCTTTTTCTGAACCTCATTACACCCTTCATGGGTGATACCCGGAGCAACACTCTCTTCCTGACCATGAATGCAACGACATGAACTCTAAGGTCGACGTAACTCTTCTGCCTGCACTGAGCTGTGCGAAGTGGTTCCAGAATAATATTGACCTCATCTAAGGAATCCTGTACTAGATCTGTACCCAACAACCAAGCCTCCCCCGACTCGAACCACCCAACTGACGACCGACACCACCTACTGTATAATGCCTCATAGGGAGCCATCTGAATGCAATTGGTAGTTGTTGTTGTAGGAGAACTCTACAAGGGGAAAGAACTAATCCCACGATCCTCTGAAGTCTATAACACATGCGCGAAGAAAATCCTCCAACATTTGGATAGTGCGCTCAGACTGTCTGTCTGTCTAAGGGTGAAATGTTGTGCTCAACTCAACCCATGTGCCCGACTCACGCGGTACTGCCCTCTAGAAGTGCGAGGTGAACTGCGTACCTCAATCAGAAATGATTTACACGGGCACACCGTGAGGACATACGATCTCGCGGATGTAAATCTCTGCCAACTGCGAAGACGGACGATATCGCGGATGTAGACACCGAGCTACATAAGCAACTATATCCGTCTTCATCCTCCTCCACCAATAATGCTGCCACAAGTCCTGATACATCTTGGTGGGGCCTGGGTTAATAGAATACTGGGAACTCTGGGCCTCCTCTAGAATCAACTCACGAAGTCCATCCACATTAGGAACACAAACACGACCATGCATCTTCAAGATTCCGTCATCTCCAACAGTAACGTGCTTGGCAACACTGTGCCGCACTGTGTCCCTAAGGACCAACAAATGAGGGTCGTCATATTGCCGATAACTGATACACTCAAACAAAGAAGACCGAGCGACTGTAAAAGCTAGAACACGACTGGGCTATGAAATATCCAACCTCACAAACTGGTTAGCCGAAGTCTGAACATCTGATACAAGAGGCCTTTCACCGACTAAAATGAAAGCAACACTGCCCATACTTGCTGGCTTTCTATTCAAGGCGCGGGCCACCACATTGGCCTTCCCCGGATGATACAAGATGGTCACATTATAGTCTTTCAATAGCTCCAATCACCTCCTCTGCCTCAAATTGATATCCTTTTTCTTGAACAAATACTGAAGGCTCCGATGATCCATGAAGACCTCACACGACACGCCGTAAAGATAGTGCCTCCAAATATTTAGCGCATGAACAATGTCTGCCAACTCTAAATCACGGAAAAGGTAATTCTTCTCATGAACCTCCAACTATCACGATGCATATGAAATCACCCTGCCCTCTAACACGGGACGCATCAAAATATGGCGTATAAGATCCTAAACCTGTGGGCAACACCAGCACCAGCGTTGTAGTTAAAGCAGTCTTGAGCTTTTGAAAGATTGGCTCACACTCGTCTGACCATCTGAATAGGGCACTCTTCTAGGTTAACCTGGTTAACGGGGCTGCTATAGATGAAAACTCCTCCACAAATCGACGGTAAAATCCCAACAAACCCAAGAAACGTCTGATCTTCGTGGTTGAAGTGGGTCTAAGCCAGTTCTAAACTACCTCAATCTTCTTCGGATCTACCTGGATGCCCTCCGCTGATACAACATGCCCCAAGAAAGAAACTAAATCCAACGAAAACTCGTACTTTAAAAAGTTGGCATATAACTAGCTGTCTCTCAGAGTCTGAAGCACAATCCTAAGATGCTGCTCATGCTCCTCCCGACTGCAAGAGTAGATCAAGATGTCATCAATAAACATAATCACAAAGGAGTCCATATAATGTTTGAACGCTCGGGCATTTGTTAACCCAAAGGACAATCCTAAGATGATGCTGGGGCATTTGTTAACCCAAAGGACATCACAAGAAACTCATAATGCCCGTACCGAGTTTGAAAAGCTGTCTTAGGGACATCGGATACCCTAATCCTCAACTGATGGTATCCAGATCTCAAATCAATCTTTGAAAACACCTTGGCACCCTGAAGCTGATCAAATAAATCATCAATCCTCTGTAATGGGTACTAGTTCTTGATGGTGACTTGGTTCCACTACCGATAATTTATACACATCCTCATCGATACCTCTTTCTTCTTCATGAACAACACAGGTGAAACCCAGGGCGAGACAATAGGTCTAATGAAGCCGTTATTAAGCAAATCTTGCAGCTGTTCCTTGAATTCTTTCAACTATGGCGGGGCTTTGTGGTATGGGGGAATAGAGATGGGTTGGGTTCCCAGATCCAAACCAATATAGAAATCAATATCCCTGCTGGGTGGCATCCTTAGGAGGTCTGCAGAAAATGCCTCTGGAAACTCGCGAACAGTTGGCACTGAATCCATGGAACGAACCTCCGCACTAGGATTGCGGATATAAGCCATATAAGCTAGACACCTCTTCTCGATCATATGTCTAGCATTCAGATAAGTGATATCCCTGCTGGTAGAATGGCCAGAAGTTCCTCTCCACTCTAATTGAGGCAACCCCGACAAGGCTAAGCTCATTGTCTTGGCGTGAAAATCCAATATAGCACGATAAGGTGACAGCCAATCAATACCCAAAATGACATCAAAATCGACCATATTGAGAAGTAGAAGATCTACACAAGTCTCTAGACACCTAATGGTGACCACACACAAATGATAAACACGATCTACAACAATAACATCCCCTACAAGCGTGGACACATTCACGGGAGCGCTCAAAGAATCACGAGGCACAACCAAATATGATGCAAAATATGATGACACATAGGAGTAATTAGATCTCGGATCAAATAGACCTGAAGTATCTCTACTACAAATTGAAATAGTACATGTAATAACAGCGTCAGATCACTCAATAAGCCTGGTTGGAAAAGCATAACATCGAGGCTGGGCCCCACCACTCAAAACCACGTCCCTAGGACGACCTCTAGCTGGTTGGCCTCCATCTCTAACGGCCTGAGCTCCACCTCTAACCGTCTGGTCCCTACCTCTGGCTGGCTGAGCAGGTGGTGCAGCAACTGGTGCCGCAACCATGGCATGAGAAACGTGATGCTGTGGCGGGACTCCCAATAATCTCGGACATGTCCTCCTGATATGCCCATAACCACCACACCCCAAACATCCATCTTGGCACTGTGGCTGTGGAAACTGAGACTAACCCGAACATGCCGGATAACCACGGTTATAACTCTGAATAGGAGGTGCACTGTAGGATATTTGTCCAAAATGAGGCACATAAGGACCACGACTCCCTGAAGCACAGTGAGATGCCTTAAGCGCTGAATGAAACGGTCTGGGAGGATGGCCCCACCAAAAGCACCCATGCCTCCATATGAGGGACTCTTGTCAGACCCCTGACCTCCCTGTGCAAAAACCATCTCGACTCGCCTGGCGACATTGGCAGCTGCCTAAAAGAAATCTCACTCCTAGTCTCCTTAGCCATCTGCAATCTGATAGGCTGAGCAAGTCCGTCAATAAACCTCTTCACCCCCGTCTCTCTTAATAAGAAGCAAAAGAAGAGCACGATGGGCCAAATCCACAAAACGAGTCTCATACTAAGTAACATTCATATTGCCCTGTTGGAGACGCTCGAACTGACGACGATGCTCATCTCTCAATGTCATAGGAAGAAACTTCTCTAGGAGCAGCTGAGAGAACTGGTCCCAAGTAAGAGCAGGTGAACCAGTTGGTCTGGACAACAAATAATCTCTCCACCATTTCTTGGCAGAACCAGTAATCTGAAATGCAGCAAAGTCGACCCCATTGGTCTCCACTATACCCATGTTCCATAGCACCTCATGACAACTGTCAAGAAACTCATGGGAATCATCTGAAGAAGCACCACTTAAGTGAACTGGGAAGAGCTTGGTAAGACTATCCAATCTCAAAATATCCTCAGAAGACATAGCTGACCCATCACCGATATGTGCCGCAACATTCGGCTCAACTACTCCGATTGGATGAGCTGCTGAAGTCTGGTACTGGGGATCCATCTGCTCCGGTGTGTGAATAGCAGGATTCTGGTCTCCTCCTCCAGTCTGAGAGACGACTAGTGCCATGGGAAATGCGCCACTCTAGGCCAAACTCTCCATAAGAGCAACCAAACAGGCCAAAGCGTCCTGAAGCACTAGGGTGGCAATGAACCCCTCTGGAACCTGAGCTAGCCCGATAGGAATAGTCTAGGCTGGAACCTCCTTGTCAAACTCTACCCGAGGCTCCCTTGTTGGGGCTACTACTTGGGCTATGGGCTGAGCCCTGCCCCCTGTCCTTGCCTTGGCCTCTGCCCCTCGTAGGAGCTGCCAATGGAGGCTCTGGCTTCTGCTCAGCTAAAGAAGTGGTACGTGTTCTCGTCATTTGCGAGAGAATAAGAGTGGAAGAGTTCAATTAGTATTCAAAAAACAAAATCGCACGAGAGAGAAGAATAAAAGTGAAATTTGTTCCTAAATTGCATAGACTCTGGAAGATAAGTACGACATCTCCATGCCAATCCTCTAGACTCTACTAAGCATGCTCTTGAATTGTGAGACCTAGGCAACCTTGTGCTCTAATACCAACTTGTCACGACCCGAAATTCCTACCGTCGAGACTGTGATGGTGCCTAACATTTTACTTGTTAGCCAAGCCAACGTTAGAGAATTATTAAGCCAATCCTTATTCGATCTAGTAAATAGTAGCAATCAAACTAAAAGGAGTTAAAATGAGTGCAGAAATATATCACAGCCTCAGTATATACTACTACCCGGAATCTAGAGTCACAATTCACGAACGTCTAAGATTTACTACAAGTAAAAGTCTGAAAGAAATACAACTGTTTTGAAAGGAAACAAACAGTGAAGTGCAGTCTCTAGAAGGGGACTCCAGGTTCCGCGGACGCTGGCAGATCTACCTTCGGTCTTCTGTCGGATGAATCCAGCAGCTAACCTCATGATCAGCTCAGACCAATACCTAAATCTGCACAGGAAGTGCAGAGTGCAGTATCAGTACAACCAACCCCATGTACTGGTAAGTGCTGAGCCTAACCTCGACGATATACTGATGAGGCTAAGGGGGGTCACTCACACTACAACCTGTACGTAGTATATATATTAAAGGCTGAAATGGAAATGTAGAATAACATAGAGGAGTAAATTGTTAATATACAACTACAACTTAAGGAAATAAGCCAACAACATTCAACATTCACCAACCCTTAAGAGCAACAGAGAATACTGTAATGTTAACAACTTAGGGACACATAAACACATAGGTTGTTGCAGAGTGAAACCCAATCCCACCGTACATCTCATATTCCTTCCTTATTTCCGCACAATGAAATAAACAACAATGAATATATATAAAAATGTTGCGGCGCACAACCTGATCCAACCATATCACAATATCATAATCAAAGTTCACCCTTATACCACCACAACAGTCCACCCTTATTACACATGTTTTGGCATGAAACCTGTTCCCGCCGTACAACCCAAATTCACCCTCGTTCCACCTCAACATATCACCCTTATTTTACCTGTTGCGGCGTGAAACCCAATCCCACTATATCAATATCAAGTACTTAGTATGCACAGTAAATTCTAATCGAATCACGGAACCCTTCACAATACTTAAACACCAGACCACAACAAACAGGAAACTTGTATACTATGAAAGCTCACATACATGATACTACATTGTGACACCAATCTGGAATTTACAACTAAAAAGTACGGATAAACCAGCTTAAGCAAATAGTATGAGATTATCAAATAATTGAAAGAACTAATATCATGAACAGGAAGAACAATGACTAACAAGTAGCAAGCAGGCATGGGAACACACTTAGAGCATGCAACAATTTAGACAGGGAAAGAGATAATATGAGAAAAGCGGGAAAAATAGGGAAAATAGATAATTTGGTGGCGCATAAGTAATCATCATCTCACATATACTCCGCGCACAAGAAATTCATATGGAAAATAGCCTGAGGGATCCTACTTCCCTCAAATCAAGGTTACACACAACACTTACCTCGCTCCAAAGGTCACTCAATGCTCAATCACAACTTTTCCTCTAGAATCCACTTCCAAACAACTCATATTTACCCACAAACGACTCAATATTATCAATTATTAATACGAATCAATTACAATGCATAAATTTTGATTTCCCAAAATTTCCCCCCAAAAAGTCAAAAGTCGACCCCAGGCCTGCTTGGTCAAAAGCCAAGGTTCAGACGAAAATCCGTTCACTCATTCACCCTCGAGCCCGATTATGTAATTTGTTTCAAAATATGACCTCAATTCCAGGTCTAAATTCTAATTATACAAAAATCCCTAATTTTACCCAAACCCCCAATTTCCACCATGAAAATCGTATATTTGTTTGTCGAAAACTCATGAAATATAATGGATAATTGAAAGAAAGTAGGTTAGAATCACTTACCAAAAAATTGAGGAAGAAAATCTCTTGGGAAAATTGTCTTTAGGTTTTCTAGCTTTTGAAATTTTGAAAGAATGGCAAAAATCCCGTTTTCACGTCTGTTTTTGTTACACCCCATGTTTTCGTACGTGAGAGTACGTCGTAAGTAAATTGATGTAAGCTCAGAAATAAGATTATATTTTGAAGCATATAAAGTAAGTTAATCATGTTACCTTGGAGGTTACAAATATATAAGATCATGAATATCAGGTACCAAGAAGGTTGGAAATCTTAGAATCTAAACCAATTGAAGAAAATAAGTTTCGTCGAAAGTCGACAAGTTTGGAATGTTATAACATGTACTTTAGGGTGAGACTATAGTTCTTAACATGATAAGAGGTTATTCTATGAGTTATTATTATCGTATGATAGTCGTGTGCTACGTTTTGAAGTCAAGCAAGTTGTGGAACAAGAGTTGGCAAAGGTATTCACAAGTTACATTCATAATGTGCTGAAAATTAAGTCAAATATAACCGAGCTTTTCTCCCAATATACTTGGAATTATTGGATGATATATCTACAAAGTTGAAGATATATGAGTCTAGTTTCCATCTCATTCAACCGTTCATATATACAACATCGGAGAAGAGAGATATTCGCATTTTAGCAGGACTGCGCCAAGCAGCTCTCTATGGGACCCACATAGGCGGTTTAGATATGTCGATATACATAAGACGCCTCAACCCTGTTTTAACTCGTTCATTTTCAGTATATTCAGACCCTATATACCTAAAAAACTCTCTCAAGGTTCTCTCATGATCCAAGACTCAAACAAAGGGCAAACAACACAAATCAAGTGTCGGGAATCCCGTCGCGCTAGTAAGTTTCTTGTTCTTCTTGTTGTTGCTAATTTTTGGGTTGTCCCAGCTCATGTGGGAGGTTTTTTTAACTGGTTTATGTACTGTAAAATAATCTCCTATATTTTTCATATCAACCCTAGGTTATTTCAAGTCTTGCAAATGGATTACACCATACTTCAACATCAAAAGTTAGTTCCAGTGAAGGCTAACACCTCTTTGAGGTTGTGTTGTCATTGAGGATAGTTGGGGGCTGTGTTTTTTTTTTTAAATTTAAAGTTTTTGCTAATGGTTAAGGTGAGTATAACAGACTACTAATTGTGGTTAAGCTTGCTTGTAGGTTGGTTAAGTTGATAGGATAATAAACTACAAGATAATACTTGGATTAGCTTAAGTCACTTCTATGGTGTTGTATTGCCATTGAGGGCTGTTGTAAGCTAAATTTAATTTATATTTCAACTTGAAGCTACTATAGGAGGTATGTGTATTTTGTTCTTGCAGGTGCTCAAGGTTATCTTGATGTTGGTTAAGTTAAATGGTTGGATAAGACATGAACTAGTGAATAAAGTTGCTAATTGAAGATAGTTGGAGTTGTGGATTATTTTCTTTATTATAAATATATGGTATAAGGATATAATCATTGATGAATTACTTCATTATAATTTTAATGATATTGTTAAGTTAATGTAAGAAGTCTATAAGGGGTGATATGGGTTATATGAATTCCAATTGGAGCTTTCCGCTCGTCGTAAAGTAGTTGTGACTTGTTATTGTTATATGGTGTCTTGTGTTACACCCCATGTTATCGGACATAAGAGTAAGTTGTAAGTCAATTTATGTTTGTATATAAAATATACAGTTTGGAAAAGTTGGATTTAACTTACGGAAAAATCGAGTTAAGATTTGTTTTGTAACGAGCCGTTTTGAGAAATTAAATTCGTAAGCTTTATGATGTCATTTTGGGACATATCTCATACCAAAATGAACGTCTTGGAACCTAGTTTTCAACAGTCCAAATCATTTATTTATACGATATTGGGGTAGAGAAATATGAATTATAAAATTTAGGATCGCCAAGTCACGTTTCCGCACTTCGGAGAAATGGGTAGGTTTATAGGCCAAGTTGCGAGGCAGTGTTCTCCCAATATATTAAGATTTACAAGGAGATATTCAAATGGAATTAAATCTCCAAGTGTCTAGTTTCTAACACTGAAAATCTTTTGTCAATACGATATCGGAGTAGAGAGATACAACTATCCGAAGTTGCACTGCTCAAGCTGCCAAGCAGGTAGCTTACCCACCTGCTTGGAGAATTGTGGCGGTGGGCTTATAAGTTGTCTTTACCCATTACTTTTCATCAATATAAATATATTTCTTACACCAAAATATTCTCAAGCTCTCCAAGAACTGGTCTAAGATCCCAAGAACCTAACTAAAAAGGAATCAACACAATTTATCATCAAAGGTGTCAAAGACTCCAAGAGAATGCTTCTATGATGCTGTGGTGTGATTGAGGGTTACTGTGAGTTGAGTTAGGGTTTAGAGTTTACAAGGTATGTATAACATCTTCTTGATTATTCCTAAGGTTAATCTTGTGTTGGTTGTGCTGTTTGAGTGAAAACACATAAGATAGAACTTGAAAGAAGATGGGATATGATTGTCTTTTTGGTTGGATTGTTTCGTGGCTAAATATATGGTTTTTGGTGGCTGAAAATTGTGAGAAATAATTTGATAATGTTGTGGCTGATGTTGTTAAGATTTTCTAGGTGTTAATTAAGTTGATTGTAAATGAAAAGATGAAAAACAAGTGATTAACGATATAAATTAAGGTGTTAGATGTATGAGGCTGTTTTGGAAGGTATTTTGTGGATATTTTAAACTAGAAATAATATGGTACATATAAGTATGATGTTCTAAAGGTTGTAATTAATTTATGGAATAAGAGTTGGATTAAATTTATATCTTGTTATGAGTAAAAACTAGCTTGCCAGTCAATATGATTGTTAAGATAATTGGAGAAACTCATATTGGAACATATTGTTGTTGTTGCTATTGTTGGTTATAGTTCTTGTTGCTGGTATGTTGATGACCCTTAGTGGTATTTGGGTTGTATTAAAAATAGGGGAGTTGCTGCCCGATTTTCCTTAAGTCATACGATTAGAAAATTTCGATTGTACGACATTATATGTTAACGGCAATATCATTTCACTTGTTGTAGATGAAATAAGTTTTGTTAAGTTTGGTTGAGTAATAAGGAAGATATCATACATGTATGTTAAGACTAATCCTTCTTTCTTTTGGCATGATCCAATTAACGAGACGTAAACATAATGTTATTCCATAAATGGTTCTAATCTTTATAGTTAAGGATATCTACGTTATTCATTCCTAAAAAGTGATATTCAAGCATGTCTAAGTATGTTTCTAAGTCCCTATTGAGGCATATGATAGAGATGTTAATGTTTTTAATATAGTGATACATGCATCTTCATGCATTTACCATCATGATACGGCTGGTCGGGCAGTTAAAACCGGTTGGGAAGCTATGTATCATTGTTTACCATCTATTGGGCAGTCAAGCATATTAATTTACCACCGACTATGGTCGGTCGAACAGTCATACATTTACCACCGAGCTATGACCAGTTGGGCAGTTACATATTTAGCCACCGAGCTACGATCGGTTGAGCAATCATACATTTACCATCATGCTATGAACCGATCGGGCAATTACCACTGATCAGTTAGGCAGTCATGCATCATACGATATGGATAAAATAAACAATCTCAAAGAGAAGCATTATATATATATATGTGTGTGTGTGTGTGTGTGTGTGTGTGTGTGTGTGTAATAAGTAATGCATATAAGGTGGAACTTCAGAGATTAAGGTTGACTCTTATATGTCTTTAATTAATGTTGACTTACTGTTATGTTTCAGTTCCGCCTTACATACTCAGTCATTATTCGTACTAACGTCCTTTTGTTGGGGATGCTGCATTTATGCCTGCATGTATAGATAATCAGTTTGACGAGCCCTCATATTAGATTAGATTGGCTTCAGTGAAGGATCGATAAGACTCCATGTTATTTAGAGTGCAGCCGAGTCTGTGAGTCATCGTGTCATAATTTTGGTACAGACTTATGGGTAGGCCGGTACCCTGTCCCATTTGATGTCAAATAATCTTAGAGGCTTTGTAGACAAAGGTTCATTTTGTACAGTATGTTAGAGGCCATGACAACCCATATGTATTCATGTGCTAAGAAAAATGGTTTAGTGATACAATGTTGCCCACTTACAGTTATACATTATGAGTTGTGGCCATGTTGGCTCATGATAGTTACAGAAGAAAAACAAATGATTTACACAGTGGTTCGCTCGGGCCAGCACGGCACCGGGTGCCAGCCACGCCTTCCCAGGTTTGGGGCATGACATCTTGTTTTTGATATTTATATGTTGTTGTATTTCTCTAGCTTTTGTTGGTTGTATGTGGTATTGGAGTAGGCCCTTGTTACAGGGGAGATGATACCCGAATTTAGGTAAACGAGCTACTAGCATAAGTTACAGACTTAGCCTTTGCTCAACACTGATTTTAAATCTCCTTATGCTATGTTAGATTGTGACTTGTTTGAAGAGTTGCTTGGAAGGTATTAAGGATTCAACTTGGTTAAGGTATGTTAAGGAACTTAGTTCTTTCTTTTGGCATGATATAAAGTGAAATTAACATAAACGATACGTTAATTCATAATGGATCTACTCTTAGAAACTAAGGTTTCCCATGTTGTTCTTTCCTTATAAAGTTAATCTAAGCAAGTACACATGATCCTTGAATCATACTGAGGTTCATATTGATGTACGGGTGTCCATAATGTTAATCGAAGGTGAAACTACCTTACGTCACTCTGAAAGGTTTAGAACATGATTCAATGAGTCTAGCATGCATTATATATAGTATCTATTTTACTCTACCGAGCTGTGCTATAGTCGACCGGGTATGACACCTATTGTGCAACCACTGATCAGTTGAGTTTACCGAGCTCACATGGCCGGGTACAATTCTACCAAGCCTTATGATGGCCGAGTATGTTTTTACAAGGTCCTTTTCGAGGCCGGGTACAATATGATGATGATGCCCACAGAGGCTTGTGGTTTTAAAAGTATGTGTATATATTTATGTATCATGCATTTAATGTCAGTCGCCCTTAGAGGCACTCAGATGTTACAAGTTGTATCTTTTGTACCAATCTTTACATTATTGTTCATATTTATGCTTTCCTAACTTACATACTAGGTACTTTATTCGTAGTGACATCCCTTTTTCTAAGGGACGCTGTGTTTCATGCTCGAAGGTCCCGATAAACTGGTTAAGAGTCCGCCTAGTAGGCTGTTAGCTCAATGGAAGGTGTTGGTGCACTCCACTTGCTCTCGGGTTGCCTATTTGGTCAGTAAGATTTGGACATGTATTGACTGGTATGGCGGGGCCCTGTCCCAACCTTTATGATGTTTATGTACTCTTAGAGGCTTGTAGACAAATGTCATGTGTATGGATACTTGTATAGCCATGTCGGCCTACGTTTTGAGTGTACAAATAATCATGTCGGACTTATAGGCTAGTATGTCACATGTATAAGTTTCTACATAATGTTGGGTCATCATGTGTCTAGTATGTACTTATATGTTATTCTAGTTATCTCAAGACGACCCTTTTGGCCCATTTACCCATGATAGTACGATAAGAAATATATGTTACGTTCGTACTGGGTTGTAACGACCCGATCCGTCGTTACATAAAACCTGTATTATAATTGTTGTTATTGGCTTGTTATAGATTGGTTATACTTTATTTGATGTATTAGAGTTGGTAGGCTTGAAATTGAATGGTTGTAGTGAGAGTTCAGTCACTTAGTCCTTAAAAATAGACTTAAAATGGGAAACGTCAGCTGAGAGTTGACTTATTGGTAAACAACCTCGGAATGCGGATTTTATGGCCCGGATAGCTTCGTAAGGTATTTTGGGACTTAGGAGTGTGTTCAAAATAATTTGGTGATGTCCGGTATAGAATTAGGCTTGAATTGGTTAAGTTAGCTTTTGGCGATTTTCGGTCGGCAGTGAAAAATAGGCTATTTGGGTCGGAATGGAATTCCGACAGTTGGAACAGGTTCGTAATGTCATTTTGGATATGTCTACAAAATTTTAGGTCAATCGGAGTTGTTTTGGATAGTTTCGGCATCATTGGTGGATTTTAGAAATATCAAAGTTCTTAGGCTTGAATCTGATGTAAATTTGGTGTTCTGATGTTAGTTTTGGTGTTTTGAGAGTGCAACTAAGTTTGAGTGATGTTATGGGATATGTTGGTAAGCTTGGTTGGGGTCCCGAGGGGCTCTGGATTGATTTCGGGTGATTAACGAACTCATTTGGACTTGATAAAATTGCTGGTTTTCTGGTTTTTGCACAGCAACAATTTCTTCATTGCGATCGCGAGGGAATTGATGCGAACGCGGAGAGTTAATTGGGGGAAGGATCATTTTTTTCTGTGCGATCGCGGACACTGGTCTACGATAGCGGAGTATGGGCAGATTGAACTATGCGATCGCGGGAAGGATGTTGCGATCACGTAAGGGTAGACCATCAGAGGGGCCCCAAGTCCGCTTGTACTGTGCGATCGCGGGCCTGGGGGTGCGATCGCCATGTGTTGATTGGGCAGAGTAGTGAATTCGCAGAGGTCATAAGGGCTGGTCAATGTGAAGAAATCACTGGGCAGTATATAATTAAACCCTCCGCGACTTAAACCCTTTTTACACCATTTTTGTACGAACAGAGCTTTGGGGCGATTTTTGAAGAGGGAAATCAATATTCTTCATAGAGGTAAGTTTTTTGATCATTAAAACACGTTTATGGGTGATTATAGAACATAATCTCAGCATTTAATTCATGAAAATCAGTAGAAAAAGGTGGGTTTAGGGCTTGAGATTATGAGACCTTTAGGGGTCGATTCGAGGGGTCAAACGGACTCCACTTTTAGAGTTCTTTATACGTACGGAATCGTGAGATGATGAAGAACGGTTTTGTATAAAAATTTCTGAGTTTCGGGACGTGGTCCCGGGGGTCGAGTTTTTACCAAATTCGGGTTTTTGAGTTAAATTTGATATCTTTCGATTGGAATGCGTTCCTTAAGCATAAATTGATGATAAAAATCTGAACTTGACAGATTTGGAGCCTTCGGAAGTTGATTCGAGAGGCAAGCGTGTTGAGGAATAGTTCCGGAGGTAAGTAATGTCTTTAAATCCTGTCCTGAGGGTATGAAACCCCGGACTATGCACCCTTTCACGGGTTTTGGAAAGCAAAGGTCAAAACTTTGGAAATATCTTTCCTATTTAGGTGACTATTGAGTTGCGAAACTGATTTTTTAGCCTATGCTTAATTAGTATTATTTTATTATGATATGATTTGCGCCGTAAGCCGTGTTTGGGGCCTAGTGCTGATCTGTTTCCCTTGGGGGCTGTGTTTACTATATTTTCCTCACTGATATGTTATGATTTTACACTCAGTTTATTCCTGATAAATTGTTTTGACACTCAGAGTATTTTGATACTATTTATTGAAAATTGAAACACTGTTTTGCGTCGAGAACCCGGTATGTTTGTGGCATAAGGGCAAATTGTGAGTGTCTGACTGAGTGAGGCTTTCAGGCCTATATGGTGAGGAGGCTTTCAGGCCTTATATGAGGGAGGCTTTCAGGCCTATATTGTGAGGAGGCTTTCAGGCCTTGAGGGAGGCTTTCAGGCCTATATTGTGAGAAGGCTTTTAGGTCTTGAGTGAGGCTTTCAGGACTATGTTGTTATAGAGCTTGGGTTGTAGGATCCCCTTCGGAGTCTGTACACACCCCAAGTGAGCGCAGGTACCTATTGAGTGATGATTATTGCCCGCGGGGATAATACTAAGGGATGATTGTTGCTGAGTGATTGAGAGAGAGTGCTTAAGGAGCAACGGTTACGAGGAATGATTTTGGCTCGAGGGGTATTATTTTACTAAGTTTTCGAACTATGATTTACTTCATTTTCAAACTAGTTTTACTGAGATACACTGATATTACACTTATTTCAAAGGATTTCTGGAAACCGATTTCGAACTTACTTATTTGATGAATACTACATGGTGACTTGGTGTTTTACTGGTTTTGTGAAATTGTGTATCTGTACTGTGTGTTTTATAATTCTTAGAATGTGATTTATTTTCATTACTACTGAGTTGGCGTACTCATAAAGACTCCCTGTGCCTCTGTGCACAGATTCAGGTGACGGTCTGGAGTAGTAGATGTTCTTGTTCGTTAGCAGCTGTTACAGGATTTCGGGCTAGCTGTCCAGCATCCACAACTTCTCCATTTCCCTTCCTTGTTTAGTTTTAGTACTTGATTCAGAGACATATATTATAGTTTTAGCAGAGTTAGATTTATTTATTCTTAGATGCTCATGACTATTGACTCCAGTGTTGGGAGGTTTGTTTAGACTATTATTGGGACGCTAAGGCTTAATTTCATTATTTATGCTATGGTTGTACGCTTATTATTAAATTGTGAACTCTTATAATTGAACAAACGCGTAGTAAGGTGAAGGTTGGCTAGCTTAGTTCCACGATAGGCGCCATCACGGCCTGTTAGGATTTGGGGTCGTGACATGGGTTGAGTAAGGTACCAAGTGCCTGTCGTGGCCCTTCGGTTTGGGTTGTGAAATTTTTATTCACTAGCGTCAGGTCTTCTTCGTGTTCACGAAGGGCTTGCTAGTTCGCGAAGAGCATGAACTAAATGGCCTATGCGATCGCGAGTAACACTACGCATTTGCGAAGGTCTAGCCCCTCTTACCTGCGTTCCCGAATCGCATTCGCATAGAGTTACCTAATCTCCCCTTCCCAGCCTGCCTATTGATACGCGTTCGCGGGTGACTATTCGCGTTCGTGTAGAACAAACCCCCCAATGGTCCGCATTTGCGATCGTAGTCTCGTGTTTGCGTAGAAGAAAAACACACATAGCCCAGTTCACACTTCGCGTTCGCGAACGTGAGGAAGGAAACTAGAAGGCACCTGAAAATGCAGGAAACACTAGATTTGTATGTTTAAAAAATGTCTGAAGCCTATCCGAAACTCACCTAAACCCTCGGGGCTCCAAAAGAAACATGCACACAAGTCCTCAAACATCATACAAACTCGCTCGTGCGATCAAAACACCGAAATAACGCCTAGAACTACGAATCGGACACCAAATCAAATGAAATTTACAAGAAAACTTTAAAACTTATATTTTCACAACAGAACGTGTGAATCACATAAAATCAACTCTACTTCTCACCAAATTCGACAGACAAGTCATAAATATTACTGTGGACCTATAGCTGGCTCTGGAACTGTAACAACCCAGCCGGTCATTTTGCGTATTACGACCCCATTCCCTTAAATGAAACCTTCCATAGCAGCTACTCGTGCTTTATGACTTGCGGGAGTGGGTGGTTCGAGATTTGGAAATGATTTGAGTGGTTTAGGAACACTTGGTTCCCTAAGGTTGGCCTATTTGGCCAAGTTTGACTTCGGTCAATATTTTGAGCAAACAACCTCGGAATCGAGTTCTGACAGCTCTATTAGTCTCGTATGATGATTTCGGACTTGGGCGTATGTTCAGCTTGGGTATCTGACGACCCGGGAGAATTTCGGCGCCCGAAATGGAAATCAGGATTTCCTTAAGTTTGGAATTTGGCTTGAAATGAGACTTTATGCTATCGAGGTCCGGATGGAATTCTGGGACCGGGAATAGTTCTGTATAGTCATTTATGACTAGTTTGTAGAATTTGAGGTCATTCCGAGTAGTATAGACCCGTTCGGTGCAATGAAATGAATTCTAGAAATTTCAAAGTTATTAAGTTATGATTTCAGGGGTTTTGGAGGGTGATTATGAGTTTTAGCGATGTTATGAGTGTTTCGTAGGCTCGAGCCAGTCCGTATTATGATTTGGGACCTGTTGGTATGTTTTGACGGGGGATCGGGTGGGCCTAGGTGCCTCCCAGACCCCCCACGAGGCCAAAAACCAGCAAAAACCATTGCTGGTGCAGTTACTTCTGGTGTGACCGCACCTACGGTCCAGCCTTCACAGGTGCGACCCCCATCGCAGGCGCGGCCCTTCTTCAGCAGGAGCAGGACTGCTGGTGCGGACTCCTTCTCCGCAGGTGTGATGCCAGGGTCCCAGGCCCTTTTCTGAAGGGGCGGTGATTTTCTGGCACGTGCGAGACCGCAGGTGCGGAAATTACTGTTGCCAGCCCCTTTAAATGTCCAAAAATACGGGTTTTCATCATTTTTATCCACCATCAACCTCCATTAGAGAGCATCCAAGTTTGAGTAACACCTCCCACGACCACCCACTGTAGAGGTAAGTAATTCTCTTCCATTTTTCACTATTATGCATAGAATTCAACGGGTTTAATTCCTAAAGAATCCAAAATCATAAAATTGGGATAGAAATTCTAGGGCTTTGAATAAATTGGTGAATTATTCATTTGGGGCTATGAATTCTTGTATAAATCACATAACTTTGATCCTTAGACTTCGGGTAGGTGATTCCTTCAAGAATTTTCGAAAATCCCAACGTGTGGGCCAGGGGTCGAAACTATGGAAATGGTCAAGAATGCTTAAATTTAGGATTTCTTGTTAATTCTTCTTCTTGGAACCTAAATTAATCCAATTATACCATGTTTGGTTAGTTGCGAGCGGTCGAGGGGTGATATCGTCACGAGATGAGTCTCCTTTCCAAACTTGTAAGGGGGAAATGTCCCTGTAGGTTCCTTGTTTTTTATGTGTACATGTTGCAGGGACCGCGTACGTACCAAGTGACGAGAGTCCGTACGTGGCGACTATATTGCTATGTCGGGTAGCCGTAGGACCCACGAGCATGCCATTTCGTGCCTTATTTGAACCACTGTGTGCAATATAAATTGTATTTATTGTTGAAATGACATGGGAGAGGTAAGAATATGATGATGTAAATCCTAATTGGCTATCAGTGATATGATATTGACACAGTCCTGTTGAGTTCACGGTCGAGTCGGTACCCGTAGGTACCTATATGTAAATACTATTATTATCGAGTCAGCACACGAGTCGCAGGTATGATTCGCGATCGTGGGGAGCTTATTACTATTATCGAGTCAGCACACGAGTCACATGTATGATTCGCGATCGTGGGGAGCTTATGACCTCAGTCCTTATGACCTACCCTATGACTTCGGTCGGTTGTCTTGTCCGTATCGGTATATGTACACTTGAGTCTGGTTCACATATGTCAGTATTGGCAAGCTATTGCTGAATAAGAGGAATTGGTACGTGGTACTATTACTTGTGTTACATTATGTGTTCATATACTTGTTGTTTACTGTTTCGCATGCCTATTGCTTTAGCCTTATCTCATTCTATATTATGTTGCTGGACCTTAGTGACTATCTAGTCGACCTCTTGTCACTACTTCTTCGAGTTTAGACGGGATACTCACTGGGTACATATATATATATATATATATATATATATATATATATCTACTCATGCTGCACTTACTTTCCTTTTCTGTACTTGACTGTACAGGTCCGGAGGCTGGTCCATCTGACTTTTAAGTCGGTGCTAGATATTGATAGCGTGGTCATATTTCACGGTGGGCTGCTTTCCTAGCGACTTCCTAGCAGCACCCTAGAGTTTCTTTTGTTATGATCTCTGTCTATTTCATTCAGACTGAGACCCTGTATATGTTGTAGTCATCGTATATTCACTAGTTGCCCGTGACACTTATGACACTACTTCCTGGCACACACGCGGTATATATTTTGGGTTTTGGGTTGTATAACTATGTATATGTCTTATTTCGGCCTTTTATTTACTATGATTTTTACCTTCACTCAAGGCTAGTATCATGTTAGTTGTTTTAAACTGGTAATTATTGACTTGTTCGGTTGAATGGGAAGCGTATCACTTAGTGAAGGTTATATCGGCTTGCCTGACCCCGCTGTTGTGCGCCATCGCGACTTGAATTAGAATTTGGGTCGTGACAATGTGGTATCATAGCTTTAGGTTGACGTAGTCTCACGAGTTACGGGCAGACCCAGTAGAGTCTTGCGGATCGGTATGGAGACGTTTGTACTTATCTTCAGGAGGCTATAGGGTGTTAAGAAACTCCTTTTGTTCATATCCTATCATGCAATCAATGATGTACTCAAACTTGATCTTCTATTCTCTTACAGATGGTGAGGACGCGTGCTTCTCATGTACCTGATCTGGGAGAGGCCGCTAACCCCGCCACTCGAGGCCGTGGTGGAGGCAGGGATAGGGCACTGCCCGAGTTAGAGGACGAAGACGTCCCAGAGCCGTACCAGTTGCACCACCTGAGGATCCTATTATCGAGGAGCAACATGAGCTGCCTCCAGTTGCTCCTGCTCCAGCTGGCTTTATGATGGCGCCAGGCTTCTAGGAGGTTATGGGCCGCATGTTGAGGTTTATGGACACTATGTCCCAGGCAGGGGTACTTCCATCAAATCCTGCTACTTCTCAGGCAGGAGGGGGAGTTCATACCCCTACCGCTCAGACCACAAGACCGGCAACACATCCTATTCCGGGTACACCGCCCGTGATTGGAGTTCAGCATATAGTAGCACAGCCAGAGCCCATACCCATTGCAGAGGTCGACCTGCAGAAGTTACTAGATCGATGGATTAGACTTCGTCCTCCAGGCTTCGGGGGCGAGCAGGGTGAGGATGCCCAGGATTTCATCGACAGGTGCAGGGACAGACTGCACAATATGAGGATATTGGAGTCACACGGGGTAGATTTCACCACTTTCCAGTTAGAGGGCAGAGCTCGCAGATGGTTTCAGTCTTATGTGCTCAGTAGGCCAGCAGGCTCTCCACCGGTTACTTGGGAGCAGTTTACACAGCTATTTCTGGACAGATACCTTCCACCGTCTGAGAGGGAGGAGATTCGGGGTCTGTTTGAGAGGTTAGAGCAAGGGCAGATGTCCGTGACTTACTATGAGGCGAGGTTTTCGGAGTTATCCTGCCATGCCCTTATGATACTGCCCACTGATGCTGAGAGGTTGCGACGGTTTGTGGCAGGCTTACATCCAAGTATCAGGACCCCCATGGCTAGAGAGGTAGAGATGGGTACCCCATTCCAACTGGTAGTCAAGATAACTCGACGGATCGAGGGTTACCATACGAGGAGCAGGGAGCAGGGCCAGTCAGGTCAGCAGGATAAGAGGGCCAAATTCTTAGGCGACTTCAGGGGTGCTCCAACGAGGGGCAGAGGTCAGTTCAGTAGGCCTTCATATTTAGCACCTCCATTTCCTCCCAGGGGTGTCTCCGTGAGGCCTCAGTTCAGTGTCATGCCAGAGCGCTCCTACCGTCCTCCAGCCATTCATAGTCCATCCAGTGGTTACTCCAGCCGTCAGAGATCCTCCGGTTCCTATTTTAGTGTTGTGACAGATGATTCTCATTGCACTCCAGCCATTCGGGACTCTTACTCTTTAGGCTAGCAGGATATGTCGCATCTGAGATTTTACGAGTGTGGGGACTTAGGAAACATTAAAAGGGATTGCCCCCGCTTTAGGGGCAAGGCCGTTCAACAGAGTCACCAGCCTATGGGTCCCGCACCAGCATCTCGACCACCTAGGGATGGAGGTCAGATTTGCAGGGGCCGTCCTAGATGGGGAGGCCAGTCAGGAGGGGGTCATTCAGCTCCAGCTCTTCTTGGGGGAGCTCAGTCATCAGGTGCTACAGCCAGGTCCTATGCTATTACGGCCAGGGCGGACGCAGTGGCCTCAGACACTGTGATTACAGGTATGATTTCAGTCTGTGGTAGAGAGGCTTCAGTGTTATTTGATCCAGGGTCTACATATTCATATGTTTCAGCATTATTTGCCCATTCTCTGGATGTTATTTGCGAGTCTTTGGGTTCTCCCTTGTATGTATCCACTCCTGTGGGCGACTCTGTGGTGGTACACCAGGTCTACCGGTATTGTGTGATTACCTTATGTGGGTTTGAGACCAGGGCCGACCTATTATTGCTTGATATGGTTGATTTCGAGGTTATTTTGGGCATGGATTGGCTATCTTCTTATCATGCTGTGTTGGATTGCCATGCCAAGACAGTTACGTTAGCCATGCCTGAGTCGCCGATATTAGAATGGAGGGGTTCTTCAGTTAGTGCCTTCAGCCGGGTCATTTCCCTCATGAAAGCTCGGCATATGGTCGAGAGAGGGTGTCTGTCTTATCTTGCTTATGTGCGGAACACCACCACCGAGTCTCCTACCATTGATTCAGTACCGGTTGTTCGGGAGTTTCTAGATGTGTTTCCTTCAGATCTTCCAGGCATGCCTCCAGATCGAGATATTGACTTCTGTATTGATTTGGCTCAAGATACTCAGCCTATTTCCATTCCTCCTTATCGAATGGCTCCTAAGGAGCTAAAGGAACTGGAGGAGCAGCTTGAGGAGTTGTTGGCCAAGGGATTTATTAGGCCAAGTGTGTCGCCGTGAGGTGCTCTAGTTCTATTTGTGAAGAAGAAGGATGGGTCTATGCGAATGTGTATTGACTACTGCCAGTTGAATAAAGTGACCATCAAGAATAAGTACCCTCTGCCGCGCATTGATGATTTTTTTGATCAGCTACAGGGTGCTCGAGTGTTTTCTAAGATAGATATGAGATCGGGTTATCACCAGCTGAAGATTCGGGCTTATGATGTTCTGAAGACTGCTTTTCGCACCATATATGGCCATTATGAGTTTCTAGTGATGTCCTTTGGCTTGACTAATGCCCCAGCAACATTTATGGACTTGATGAATAGGGTATTCAGGCCGTATATCGACTCCTTCGTTTTTGTTTTCATTGATGATATATTGATCTACTCACGGAGCTTGGTTGAGCACGAGCAGCATTTGAGAGTTGTGCTTTAGACCTTGCGAGAGCAGAAACTATATGCTGAGTTCTCCAAGTTCGAGTTTTGACTGGAATCCGTGGAATTTCTAGGGCATGTGGTTTCAGGAGAGGGTATCAAGGTTGATCCTCGGAAGATAGAGACAGTTCAGAGTTGCCCGCGTCCTACCTCAGCTTCAGAGATAAGGAGCTTTCTGGGTTTGGCAGGATATTACCGTCGGTTCGTGGAGGGGTTTTCTTCTATCGCATCCCCATTGACCAGATTGACTCAGAAGAACTCCCCGTTTCGATGGTCAGACGATTGTGAGGCGAGCTTTCAGAAGCTCAAGGCACCATTGACTTCAACGCCAGTTCTATCATTACCTTCTGAGTCAGGGATGCATACTGTATATTGCGATGCTTCACGTGTCGGGTTGGGGTGTGTGTTGATGCATGAATGGCAGGGTTATTTCTTATGCTTCGCGACAGCTGAAGGTTCATGAAAAGAATTACCCTGTGCACGATTTAGAGTTGGCGTCAATTGTTCATGCTTTGAAGATATAGCGGCATTACTTATATGGTGTATCTTGTGAGGTCTATACGGACCACCGTAGCCTGCAGTACTTGCTTAAGCAGAGGGACCTTAATTTGAGGCAGCGGAGGTGGCTTGTGTTGTTGAAAGACTGTGATCTTACTATTCTATATCACCCGGGAAAGGCAAATGTAGTGGCAGATGCTTTGAGCAGGAGAGCAACGAGTATGGGCAGTTTAGCTTACATTGCAGCGGAGGAGAGACCTCTAGCCTTAGACATTCAGACCTTGGCCAATCGCCTGGTGAGATTGGATCTTTCTGAGCCTCGTCGAGTTCTAACTCATGTGGTTTCTCAGTCTTCGTTATTGGGAGAGATCAAGGCTCGAAAGTTTGATGACCCATGTTTGGCACAACTTCGAGAAACCGTGGTCTAGGGTAGGGCCAAGGATGTTACCTTAGGCGAGGATGGGGTTATGAGACTTCAAGGCCGATTGTGTGTTCCAGATATTGATGGCCCGAGGGAGAGGATTCTAGCAGAGGCGCACAGTTCGAGGTATTCTATTCATCCAGGGGAGACAAAGATGTACCGTGATATGATGCAGCATTACTGGTGGAGACGGATGAAGAAGGATATTGTGCAGTATGTAGCCAGGTGTTTTAACTGTCAGCAGGTCAAGTACGAGCACCAGAGGCTAGGAGGCTTGTTCTAGCAAATGCCCATTCCTGAGTGAAAATGGGAGCGCATCACCATGGACTTCGTGGTTGGGTTGCCTCGGACATTGCGGAAGGTTGACGCGGTTTGGGTCATTGTGGATAGACTGACCAAATCAGCGCATTTCATTCCTGTGGCTACTACTTATTCTTCAGAGATGCTGGCTCAGATTTTCATGAGAGAGATTGTCCGACTGCATGGTGTGCCGGTGTCTATCATCTCAGATCGAGGTCCTCAGTTCACCTCGCATTTCTGGAGAGCTTTGCATATTGAGATGGGCACTCCGATAGACCTCAGTTCAGCATTTCATCCTCAGACTGATGGCCAGTCAGAGCGTCAGATATTAGAGGATATGCTCAGGGCCTGTGTGATTGATGTTGGAGGTCAGTGGGACCATTTCGTGCCTTTGGCGGAGTTTGCGTACAATAATAGCTATCAGTCCAGCATAGAGATGGCTCCATTTGAGGCTCTATATGGTCGGCGATGTCGTTCACCCATTGGGTGGTTTGAGCTTGGCGAGGCCAAGTTATATAGCATAGATCTGGTGAGAGATGCCTTGGGGAGAGTGAAGGTGATTCAGGAGAGGCTTCACACAGCTCAGTCTAGGCAGAAGAGTTACGCGGATCAGCGGGCGCGTGATATAGCATTCATGGAGGGAGACAAGGTCCTGCTGAAGGTTTCGCCGATGAAGGGAGCCATGAGATTTGGGAAGAAAGGCAAGCTAAGCCCCATGTTTATTGGTCCTTTCGAGGTGTTGAAGCGGGTCGGAGAGGTTGCTTATGAGCTTGCTTTACCTACAGCCTTATCAGGTGTTCCTCCAGTTTTCCACATATCCATGCTTTGGAGGTATCATGCCGACTTCTCTCACGTGACTGATTATAGCACTATTCAGTTTGATGAGCAGTTGAGCTACGAGGAGGAGCCAGTGTCCATTATTGATAGACAAGACCGCCAGTTGAGGTCCAAGACAGTTTCTACAGTTAAGGTTCAGTGGAGGGGCCAACCATCCAAGGAGGCGAATTGGGAGTCCGAGGAGGGCATGCGGAGCAGATATCCACAACTTTTCAGCACTTCAGGTACAATTCTAGAGCCGTTCGAGGACAAATGTTTGTTTAAGAGGGGGAGAATGTAACGACCCAGCCAGTCGTTATGCGTATTACGACTCCGTTCCCTTAAATGAAACCTTCCATAGCGGCTACTCGTGCTTTATGACTTGCGGGAGCGGGTGTTTCGGGATTTGGAAATGATTTGAGTGGATTAGGAACACTTGGTTCCTTAAGGTTGGCCTATTTGGCCAAGTTTGATTTTGGTCAACATTTTGAGCAAACGACCTCGAAATCCAGTTCTGATAGCTCCAGTAGCTCTGTATGATGATTTCGGACTTGGGCGTATGTTCGGATCGGGTTTCTGACGACCTAGGAGCATTTTGGCGCCTGAAACGGAAATCAGGATTTCCTTAAGTTTTGAATTTGGCTTGAAACGGGACTTTATGCAATCAAGGTCTGAACGAAAATTTAGGGATCGGGAATAGATCCGTATAGTCATTTATGGCTTGTCTGCAGAATTTGAGGTCATTCCGAGTAGTATAGACCCGTTCGGTGCAATGAAATGAATTCTAGAAATTTCAAAGTTATTAAGTTATGATTTCAGGGATTTTGGAGGGTGATTTTGAGTTTTAGCGATGTTATGAGTGTTCCATAGGCTCGATCCAGTCCGTATTATGATTTGGGACCTGTTGGTATGTTTTGACGGGGGTTCGGGTGGGACCAGGTGCCTCCCGGACCACGTACGAGGCCAAACACCAGCAAAAACCATTGCTGGTGTAGATACTTCTGGTGTGACCGCACCTGCGGTGCAGCCTTCGCAGGTGCGAACCCCATCACAGGCGCGACCCTTCTTCTGCAGGAGCGGGACCACTGGTGCAGAATCCTTCTCCGCTGGTGCAATGCCAGGGTCCCAGTCCCTTTTCCGTAGGGGCGGTGATTTTCTCGCAGGTGCGAAGGCTGCAGGTGCAGAAATTACTGTTGCCAGCCCCTTTAAATTTCCAAAAATACGGGTTTTCATCATTTTTATCCACCATCAACCTCCATTAGAGAGCATCCAAGTTTGAGCAACACCTCCCATGACCACCCACTGTAGAGGTAAGTAATTCTCTTACATTTTTCACAATTATGCATAGAATTCAACGGGTTTAATTCCTAAAGAATCAAAAATCATAAAATTGGGATAGAAATTCTAGGGCTTTGAATAAATTGGTGAATTATTCATTTGGGGCTATGAATTCTTGTATAAATCACATAACTTCTATTCTTAGACTTCAAGTAGGTGATTTCTTCAAGAATTTTCGAAATCCCAACGTGTGGGCCCGGGGTCGAAACTCTGAAAATGGTCAAGAATGCTTAAATTTAGGATTCCTTGTTAATTCTTCTTCTTGGAACCTAAATTAATTCAATTATACCATGTTTGGCTAGTTGCGAGCCGTCGAGGGTGAATTTCGGAGATTCAGGCGCATCCTTGATACGAGGGGTGATATCGTCACGAGGTGAGTCTCCTTTCCAAACTTGTTAGGGGGAAATGTCCCTGTAGGTTCCTTTTCTTCTATGTGTACATGTTGAGGGGGCCGTGTACGTACAAAGTGATGAGAGTCCGTATGTGGTGACTATATTGCTATGTCGGGTAGCCTTAGGACCCACGAGCATGCCATTTCGTGCCTTATTTGAACCATTGTATGCAATATAAATTGTGTTTATTGTTGAAATGACATGGGAGAGGTAAGAATATGGTGATGTAAATCCTAATTGGCTATCAGTGATATGATATTGACACAGTCATGTTGAGTTCACGGTCGAGTCGGTACCTTTAGGTGCCTATATGTAGATACTATTATTATCGAGTCAGCACACGAGTCGCAGATATGATTCACGATCGTGGGAAGCTTATTATTATCGAGTCAGCACACGAGTCGCGGGTATGATTCGCTATCGTGGGGAGCTTATTACTATTATCGAGTCAGCACACGAGTCGCAGGTATGATTCGCTATCGTGGGGAGCTTATTACTATTATCGAGTTAGCACACGAGTCGCAGGTATGATTCGCGATCATGGGGAGCTTATTACTATCGAGTCAGCACACGAGTCGCAGGTATGATTCGCGATCATGGGGAGCTTATTACTATCGAGTCAGCACACGTGTAGCAGGTATGATTCACGATCGTGGGGAGCTTATGAACTCAGTCCTTATGACCTACCCTATGACTCCGGCCGGTTGTCTTGTCCGTGTCGGTATATGTACACTTGAGTCTGGTTCACATATGTCAGTATTGGCAAGGTATTGTTGAATAAGAGAAATTGGTACGTGGTACTCTTACTTGTGTCACATTATGTGTTCATATACTTGCTGCTTACTGTTTCGCATCCCTTTTGCTTTAACCTTATCTCATTCTATATCATGTTGCTAGACCTTCGTGAGTATCTAGTCGACCTCTCGTCACTACTTCTTCGAGTTTAGACGGGATACTCACTGGGTACATATTTATATATATGTACTCATGCTGCACTTTCTTTCCTTTTCTGTACTTGACTGTACAGGTCCTGAGAGTGGTCCATCTGATTTTCAGGCCGGTGCTAGATATTGATAGCATGGTCATACTTCACGGTGAGCTGCTTTCCTGGCGACTTCCTAGCAGCACCCTGGAGTTTCTTTTGTTATGCTCTCTGTCTATTTCATTCAGACTGAGACCCTGTATATGTTGTAGTCGTCGTATATTCAGTAGTTGCCCGTGACATTCGTGACACTAGTTCCTGGCACACACGCGGTATATATTTTGGGTTTTGGGTTGTATAACTATGTATATGTCTTATTTCGACCTTGTATTTACTATGATTTTTACCTTCACTCAAGGCTAGTATCATATTAGTTGTTTTAAACTGGTAATTATTGACTTGTTAGGTCGAATGGGAAGAGTATCACTTAGTGAAGGTTATATCGGCTTGCCTTACCCCGCTGTTGGGCACCATCGCGACTTGAATTAGGATTTGGGTCGTGACAGGAACAAAAATACAGACCTGGTATCAATAAATCCAAACAACAGTCGATCCTTTAAAACCATAAAACTTTCAAACTTACAATTGTTTTAAAAAAATCAATAACTCGAACTAGGGACCTCTGAATTCAATTTCGGGCATACGCCCAGGTCCCACATTACAGTACGGACCCACCTGCAGCTTCAAAACACGAATTCGGGCCCGTTTCTCAAAACGTTGAACAAAGTCAAATTAAATGAATTTTAAGGCTAAATTCTTATTTTTATCACTTTTTAACATATAAGCCTCTCGGAAGAACACTCGGACTAAGCGCGCAAATTGAGGAAGTCTAAAATAAGGTTTTTGAGACCTCAAAACACAAAATTAGGTTCTAAAATATAAGATAACCTATCAAGTTATCACACGATGGGAGTAAAGCAAGGTTGAGAAGTTTGACCCGGAGTTGAATTTATTGATATCGGGTTCGGATTTTGATTTTGAAAGTTGAAACAATACCATTGTGTTAATTATGACTTGTGTGCAAAATTTGAGGTCAATTGGAGTTTGTTTAGTATGTTTCGACATTAGTTTTAGAAGTTAGAAGTTCATAAGTTTCTTAGGCTTGAATTGACCTGTGATTTGTAGTTTTAGTGTTGTTTGATGTGATTTGAGGCTTTGAGCGAGTTCTTATCATGTTTTAGGACTTGATGGTATATTCTAACGGGGTCTCCGGGGACCCTTTGTGTTTCGGATTGAGTTCGGACCAATTGTTCTTGAAATCGAACAACTTGTTTTCTGAGCCTAGTTTCCTTCATCGTGTTTGCGGAGGATGTAGTGCTATTGCGTAGAGTAGTTGTGGAAGATGGAATTTTACTCATTGCGTTCCGGAAGTAAGGGAGGCGATTGCAATGATTGAGGAGTTTGTGAATCGTGAATGCATGAGGGGGGAAATGCGTATCCGCGTATGAGGAATGAGAGGTTGGGACTGAGGCACATGATGTTTTTCGTGATCGCGTGGCCTGGGATGGGATCGTTTAAGTTAAGGAAGCTAATCATAGTGTTCGCGACTGAGCTCTCGTGATCGCGAATGAGGTTTTGTGAGATGGGAGAATTTGTTCTCCACGATCATGAGTGTGTTTCTGCGATCGCGTAAGGCAATGACTGGGAAGCAGTACTTAATACTCAAATCGATGGTTTTGTTCTATTTTTCATATTTTGAGAGACCTCGGTTTTAGACGATGTTTGAAGAGATTTTCAAGGAGTTGATTGGAGTAAGTAATTCTAACTCGGATTTGATTATGTCACCTGAACCCATAATTGTTTTTACCATTTAATTAGTGTTTTGGGTTAGAGAAGTTGGGGAAAATTATGAAAACTTCATAGACTTATTTTGAGGATTTGAAGGTCGATTTGAAATCGGAATTGAATAATTTTAGTATGGTTAGGCTTATTATCGACTGGGTATTCGTATTTGGTAATTTTGATCGGATTCCGAGATGGGGGTATGGAGTTGACTTTTTGATTTTCTTTAAAGATTGCAACTTTATTACTCGGAATAGTTTTATATGGTTTATATTTATGGTATAAAGTTATTTTGGCTAGATTCGAGCCGTTCGGAGTTGGATAACTGCGAGAAAGACTTACTNGGTTTTTTTTTTTTCTTCTTTTTTGTTTGTTGTTGGGGTGTTTTTTGCCCCCCTGGGGGGGGGGGGGGGGGGGAATTACCCCTTAGATTGGTGTTATTTTGTTTTAGTTGTGGTACGTGAAGGTCGTGTACGTAAGGTGACGAGTGGGTACACGGGCTAAATGTAGTAATTGATTGGTGTTAAATGTGGTCGTTCTTTTCATGCCTTTAATTAAATTGTCAAAACATGTTATCTTCATCATCGTTAATCTATCCTTACCTGATTTACATGACATTGTAAATACTTGTCTCATCTCTTGTTATTTGCCTTTACATGCTTAGTTGAAGTTATTGTTCTCTCATTTCCTTGTTAATTATTTCACTGTTGAGTTACCTTACTTCAATTTGTTATTTCTGAAATATCTTATTGTTGAATTATGGTGTTGAAGCTATAAAGGTCGTGATTCACATGAGGCAAAGTTGTAATGTATTGAAATACCATTCTTGTTGGGATATTCAATTGTGGTTGGTATTGTTGAGACTCTTGTACATATTGTGGTTGAGCCATGTGCTATTTATTGTGGAAACATTATTGTTGTTGACTTCTTTGGCAAGTTGTGATTTTGGGAACTTGAGGTGTGATTTGTAATATGTTGTGATATTGATACGCATGTGGTGGTATAAGGATTGGGGTTTATACACATGCCGTGAGATAATGTGGTCTTGATACACCTGTTTCTAGTAGGCGAACTACTTCAAGCCACGGGGTTCAAAACTAAATGTATGGCTCCCGCGGTGGTATATGGAAATACTGTAATTTTATTTGCAAAATGAGACAATGAGGCGGTACTCAGTATTGATTCTTGTTGATACCTTTCATTTACATCACTTGTGTTTTATTTGCATCGTTTTCTTGGAATTCTTATTATGTGTTTTCTTCCGTGATGTCTTAATTGCCTTAATTTCAGTGTAGTTAATCTTGTTATGTTTCTTCACTATATCATTTCCATTGTTTCCATTATTGTATGGCACTATACTTGTTCAGTTTCTTTATTTATTCCAGTAGTTGTCTTGACCTGATCTTGTCACTACTCTACCAAGGTTAAACTTGATACATACTGTGTACCATTGTGGTGTACTCATATTACGCTTCTGCATAACATTTTGTGTAGATCCAGGTACTTCATACCAATCTTGGCATCCGTGAGTTGAGCTTGGATCAGAGACTTCAAGGTATACTTGACAGCTTTCGCTGGCCTCAAAATCATCCTCTATCTAGTTTATTCTCCTTTTATAGATAATGTTGTATAGGGGTGTTCCAGTATACTCGTGTAGAGATTATGACTCGGTGTCACCGGATTTTTGGTGTTATGTTCAATTGTATTGCGAAGTCCTTCTTATGATTGTTATTGGTTATATTGGAAGTTTTCTTACTATTTCTGTTAAACTCTTTATGTGTGTTAGGCTTCTTACCTAATCTTAGAGACAAGGTTCCCATCATGACATCATACATAAGGAGATTGGGGTCATGACAAGTTGTTATCAGAGCTCTAGGTTCATAGGTGTTACGAGCCATAAGCAGGTTTAGTAGAGTCTCGCAGGATCGGTATGGAGACATTTGTACTTATTTTAGAGAGCTAATGGAATTGTTAGGAAAATATCACTTTTTTATTCATTATCATTTTGACTTCCAAATACTGAATCTTTGCCTTTTTATTCTCTCACGGATGGCGAGGACACGGTACGCTGGATTCAACGATCAGACACATGCGCCCCATACTAGAGTCGCGAGAGGTCGGGCCGGGGCCAGGGCAGAGGCCGAGGAGGGGCACATGGTGCAACCAGAGCACCTGTCTTAGTTGTGACCGAGGAGCCACTAGTAGCTCCAGTTAGGGGGAAGGCACCTGAGGCGCCTGTTGCTACCCCTACACTTCTGGAGACCATCACACAGTTCTTGAGCATGTTTGATACTTTATCTTAGCCGGGATTGATTCCACTTGCACCAGCCACATTGTAGAGGTTATACTAGTGCAATCGGTTGTTCCAGTTCAGCCCGAGGTTAGGGTAGAAACATCAGAGGAGGAGCACCTTCGACTTGAGAGGCACAAGAAGTACCACCCTCCTACTTTCAGCGGCCTACCTATAGAGGATGCACAAGGTTTTATGGAGAAGTGCCACCGTATTCCCCATGCCATAAGTATTGTGGATACGAGAGGGGTTGCTTTTACTATATTCCAGCTGTCGAAACCAGTGTACCAGTGGTGGCGGGCTTATAATGAGGGTAGCCCAGCCGATGTAGCTTCACTCACTTGGGCTCAGTTTTCGGAGATGTTCTTAAAAGAGTTTGTTACCTGGTGCCTTCGGGATGTATGGCGTGTGGAGTTTGAGCAGCTGCGCCAGGTATGACCGTGTCAGAGTATGCTGTCAGATTCAGTGAGTTATCCAGACATGCACCTGCCTTGGATTACGCAATCAGAGAGCGAGTCTGTCGATTTATCGAGGGGCTCAACTTTAGTAGTAGATTCAGCATGACTCAAGAGTTGGAGTCAGATACCCCATATCAGTAGGAGGTAGAGATCGCACAGACATTGGAGGGTATACGGGGCCGTGAGAGAGGACACAGAGGCCAAGAGGCCTCGAGATTCTGGCGGATATAGTGGTGCCCATTCCCCAGTTGCATCCCGTCATGGTAAAGGCTATGAGAGTGTTCCAGTTCATTCAGCACTTCCTGCTTCTAGTGGTGCTCTAGCTACTCCCAAGTCTCAAGTTGATCATTATGCACTGCCACTCTCTAGTGCACCTCCTTGAGGTACTTTCAGCGGCGAGCCTAGCTTACTAGGCCCGAGCCAGTTTCAGCAGCCGTATCCCGCGAGAGCTTGTTTTGAGTATGGTGATACTCTTCATATGGTGAGAGACTTCCCCAGACTCGGGAGGGGTGCACCTCCACAGACTACTCAGGCTCAACGTATTTCACCGGGTCCACAGACTTCTCAAGTTGTGGTTAGCGCACCAGTTGCGGCTCCACCTTCACAAAAAGCTAGGGGCGGAGGTCAGCCGAGTAGGGGTCGCCCTAAAGTGGGAGGCCAGACCAGATGTTATGCTTTTCCAGGTAGGACGGAGGCGTTTGCATCATATACAGTTATCTCAATTATTGTTCTGATTGTCATAGAGATGTATTAGTCTTATTTGATCCAGGCATCATTTATTCATATATATCATCTTACTTTGCTCTGTATTTTGGTACTTCTCGTGATTCTTTGAGTTCTCCTATTTATGTGTCCACGCATGTAGGAGATTTTATTGTTGTTGACCATGTGTATAAGTATAGTTGTTATTAGTTGTTTTGAGACCATAGTTGATCTATTATTGCTTAGTATGGTAGACTTTGATGTTATTTTGGTCATGGATTGGTTGTCGCCCTATCACGCTATTCTTGATTCATTCCAAGACAGTGACGTTGGCTTTGCCAAGTTTACCGGGGTTGGAGTTGAGGGGTACTTTGGATTATGTTCCTAGCAGGGTCGTGTCCTTCCTTACGGCACAACAGATGGTTGGGTTGTGATGCATATCTAGCATTTATGAGATATGTCAGTGTTGATACTCCTACTATTGAGTCAGTTCCGGTAGTGGGAGACTATCTAGATGTATTTCCGGCAGATCTTTTGGGCATGCCACCCGATAAGGATATCGATTTTGGTATTGACTTATTATCAGGAACTCAGCTTACTTTTATTCCACCATATTGTGTGGCCCCAACGGAGTTGAAGGAGCTGAATGAGCAGTTGCATGAGTTTCTTGATAAGGGTTTCATTCGGTCTAGTGTGTCATCTTGGGGTGCTCCAATTTTGTTGGTGAAGAAAAAGGATGGTTCTTAATATGGTTTGAAGAACAACTTTAGCATCCAACACTTTAAGTGCAATACCCTCTCACTCATTGCAATACACACCTCTTCCCCCCAAGACCTTTAAAATAATTGATAAAATTCAAATGGAATTTATATGGGGATCCTCCAGTGGTTCTAAAAAAATCCACCTAATCAATTGGAATACAATTACTAGGGATAAGAGAGAAGGAGGGCTAGGTCTTCAACAAGCAAAATCTAAAAATTTGGTAACCCTAGCAAGCCTAGCTTGGAGACTACTAAAAAACCCTGACCCTTCTTGGTGTCATCTCAATATGGTTAAATATGCTAGGTACAAATCCATCATAAATACCTCTTTCATTTGGAAATCCATTATCAAGGTTGGAAGGTTTGTAATAAAGGCATTCTTTGGCATCTGTCAATAGATACAAAGATGAATATTTGGTGTAACAATTGGATCTATAATTCCCCCACTCTAAGATGCTCCATTGAAGGCCCTCTTGATAAGAATGGCCTTAATCTATCAATATGAGACCTTATTAAGAACAAGGAATGGAATTTAAATGCTCTTTCTCTTGAGTTACCCCCTGAGGTAATCAAGTACATTAACATAACTCCCATCCCATGTAAAGAATCCAAAATAGATAAACTTAGCTGGAGACTTAATTCAAGTGGTATCTTCTCCACGAAATCTTGCTATAATCTTACTACCATACCCAATCAAACGTCCAAATGCTTCAAATGGGTCTGGGACCTTTGTTACCCTAACAAAATCAAATCTTTTTTTTTTGTCGAAATGTATGCACAATTGTATCCCTTGTAGATCATACCTAGCTCGAATAAGTATGAATATAGATGCTACATGTACTGTTTGCAGAATGTGAATAGAAGACATCCACCACATCTTTTTGTATTGCCCAATTGCACATCATTTTTGTAAAAACATGGGCATCACCTCCTTATACTTGGTAGGCGATGAAAACTAGCTAGTGAAACTTAGGGATATTTTCACGTACAAAAATTCAAACAAGATTAGTTGGAAAACCCTATTTCCATACTCCATATGGGAGATATGGAAAAATTGAAATCACATCAACATGAACAACCTCAACTGTAACTTGGATGCCAACAAAACTATTAACCTTGCATTGGGAGTTTATTTTTCTCACAGAGAAAAATCATTTCACTAACAAAACAATTACTATTGATGTCAAGTGGCAGAAGCCTCCTAAAATCTGGGTTAAATTAAATTGTGATGGTGCTTTCTATAATAGTAACAATATAGCAGGTATTGGTCGCACATTCATAAATAGCAATGGATATTGGATCATGGTGTTCCACAAGGCAATCCAAGCACTCTCCCCCACACATGCAGAACTGATGGGTCTATTAGAGGGACTGAAAATTGCCAAAGAAATGAATTTCGAAAATCTGGAAATTAAAACTGATTGCATGGACATTATTAAGCTTGTGTACGAAGATGGTACTAACTTCTCTAACATTGTATTTGAATGTAGATGGTTAATGCACCAACTGAAGGTCCCACCCCTGAAGCATAACTTCAGGGAAGGTAATGAAGTGGCACACCGGATGGCCGAGGAAGCAATCAAATACACCCCTCTCCCTTTCCAAGTGTTTTTTCCATGCTCGTCCACCTTATTTTGTCGAACATGAAGTGCTAAGGAACAAGCTTGATACTTGTAATAGTTTTAAAGACATCTCTACCAATGCTTTTAATTATTTAGCAAGTATGGGTAGCAATACTTCCATAAAACTACTTCTATGTTTTTGTAATGTGTTTTAAGTAATATAAGTCTATGCTTTTATGTTCAAAAAAAAATATAGAATAACTATTATTGATTTCATGCAAAGAAAAATAAAGTAAAATAGTAAAAAGGAGAAGACATGGGAGTAATAAATAAGGGACAAAGTTTCTTTTCCTTATGGTAGTACGTAAAACTCCTTCCGCTAAATATATGTTGGACCAAACACCGAATATAATCAAACTAAGTACCATCCGTATATTTTGAACCCGCTAAACCAACTCCACAGACAGCGCAATTGTGTCAAGTGGGTTCAAGTTATCATTTGTATAAAGAATATGTTTGTTATAAATACAATTTATATACACAGTATAATTTTTCAACAAAGCGGATTCAATTGAAGCCGCTTGACCTTTCGTGGGTTCGCCCCCATCTATCTATCTATCTATCTATCTATCTGATCTCTCTCTCTCTCTCTCTCTCTCTCTCTATATATATATATATATATATATGTACCTTAAGCTTAATATCAACACCCCACTCTTAGACTCTTGCTCTCGATCAATGGGACTATTAACTACACCCCAACAATGCACACATCTCAACTAGAGAGGAGCACTTCAATGTCTAACCAAACACTCTACCCTTGACTATGATCGATACCGGCAAGATATAAAATTCATATTCTTCCCGTTTTGAACATGCCTAAGTATAAACATTTCGATTCAAACAACCTATCTATAACAACCTTATCTCAAGAGCCGACTCGTTACCACTACAACCCTCAACTCACGCACTCACCCAACAAGAGAGTTTACAACATTACCAATCTCTCATGAGATCATGTTCCATTACCATTTGACAAAAGAGTGAAAATAGAATAGAAAAGTGTGCCTTTTAACTTAATTTAAGGACACACAATTGAACAAAATTCGCTCAATCGCATTAATAATTTCATGTGCATCCCGTAGTCGTACCATAAGCTTGCCCGTAGTGTACATTCTACTAATCTAATCTAGTCAAATATAGGATCAATTAGGACTTTAAAGTTGTAATATAGGTTAAGGGACAGGTAGGATACTTTTAGGAGTAGTGACTAACCCTCCTAAGCAGTTTAATACACTACACTCACAAATCGAGCACATCTTCTTCTCAACCATTTCACTTGTCATACACCATATATAACATAGATCTCTTTTCAATGAAGCACCTCTATATTTACACTAGTACGAAATAGAAAGATTAGGAGGTGTGTGATTTTTTACATTATTTGAACTATTATTTTTTTTCCTTCTTGCAATTTTTTTTCTTTTTTTTTTCTACACACACTCCATACATTAAGGTTCATCGGCTAGTGATCTTTTTTCACAATTTTAGTGAACCTTAAGGGGCCTTCCATGGTTCCACTTGAAATCTACTCCCCAATTATTCACCTTACTTCTTTTAGTGACTAAGAATCATAGGAGGTAATGGTTCAAAAATCTCGAATTAAGAGCAAAATATGGATACGATTTGTAATGTGGGAGAAAAAGAAAAGGTCTATAGGCTCAAAGGGGCTAGCAACAAAAAATTTCATTTTCATGTGATAAGCAGATCTATGATCAAGCAAGAAACGCCCATGTCATCTCCTAGACAAGCACAACTTTATGATTTCGCTTCACTTAATACGCGAGGCAATTTCTAGACTACACATGATAGCACAGAAGATCACAATACCTCACAGACACATTGCACATGACTCAACCATGACGGTTCTGTTAAATCTCAAGTCAAGCAAGCACATATAGTTGAGAAATTTTAAGCAATATTGCATTATGTGGCATACAAGTCAAACAACCGAGAGAAGACATCACATAATAGAATGTTTATTTTAATGAGGCATCACAATTCAAATAAAATGTATGGGCACCAAACATGTTACTAGGCACCTCAGAGAAATTCAGTTTCTTCCTAACTTACTCCTAAAAATAAATAAAGTACCTGGTTCGAGCTACACCCTTGGAAAAGAACCGACACCCAAAAGAAAAACCAAGGGATACTACCTAACTAACCTTAAATGGAAAAAATCTTTTTGGTATTTTTAGTCGGACTATATCCCTCAAGAAAATTGTCCAAAAGATCCATCATCAGGAAAAGTTTGATTTTTCTAATTTTTTTTTCATTTTGTATTTTTTTAATATTTTTTTTCTTTTCTTCCATTCTAAAACAAACTAGACTAAGTAAAATCTCATAAAAAGAAAAAACTTTATACAATTTCAACAATGTACATCACAAGAAGTAGTTCTCGACCCCACACTTATCATATGCATAGTCCCCAATGCATGTGAAAATGTAAAGCTGAGTAGGGTGAAAAGAAAATTCCCTGCTAGTCGGATTCCTCCTCCTCATCATGCCCTCCATCCATAGCTCCGGGAACATCATCATCATCAGGTCCCAAGGGCACAAAAGTCATGAGCCTCATGACATCATCATATATCTCATCCTCCATGTCGGAGCCTTTGTAAGTGTTCTCATCCTCTGACAAGTAAACGGAGCTACTAGGTGCAATCCCCAAAATCTCTTTGGAAGAGCTAGATAAATCATTGCGTAAATGCATACGCTCCTCGTCTAATACCCACATCCTGCTCATGAGTACATTTAAATAGTTATGAGGATACATGTTGAAGTTGTCGTCTCTTTGACTCTGTGCTGCCTGAGTGAGCTTAGACATAGTCTCCAACAAAGATGTGATGTCCAACAGACCCTTAGGAGCCTCCACCACCTCGTCATACCCGGGCTATTCCGCCACCTACCGGGAGAGCATATACTGTGTGAGCAAGTTGGAAAAGAAAACCCTCTATGCCGCCCAAATCGTGTGCTAGCCATCTCCCCCAACATGATCTCACCCACATGAATGGGTCTCCCTATCATCAAAAAGAATATCGCACACATACTCGATCTCGAGAGCTTCGTTGTTGTGTTCAACTAGCATGAGTCGGGCATGCACGAAATTCTGCCACACTTTGGCAGTCTTGTTAACATCAGAGCGAACCATCTCAAGATGGGCATCGTCCTTAGTTCTGGTCCACTTGGTATTTGAATCGACAGTAGAAAGAGTGTGACGTATCACCGTATAGCTTGGGCTTTTGATAAATTTTTGTAGCCTCCGTAGGTTAGAGTTCTCAACCCCAAAAATTCACATAAGGACCGCTTATTCAGTGGCACGTCCTTTCCACGGACGTATGACCTGAACAAGTATGCATTCCAATTAGCATACAGTTCTCGCACCATGCTCAAATTGGCATGGCCGGGGCATTATAAGAATTGTCTATGTTCAGTTCTCACAACCGGCCCAGCATGTCCAGGAAGTTCTTTTCTAAAGCTTTCACATTAATGCCCATCTCTGAGACGTAACACCCATAAAGCATGAAGTTCTTATGCCATGTGATGGCAGCATCACTAACTAGTTTCAAACTAGGCCTCAATTGCAATGGTGCATGCTGTGATCTGTTAACAACTTGTTTCCCTTTAGCTTTCCTAGATGATCCTTCCCATTTCTTGCGCTTTTTAGGTGCGGTAGCAGTGGTTGAGTATTTTCGTACTCCCTTGCCCTTATTTTCACCGTCACGATCCATATCAACCTACAACACAAATAAGCAAGAATGTGAGAAAGAATTAAGAATTCCGTCGAAGGTTATCGTGAGAGTCAAAGATGATCCCACACATAAAAACCGAAGGCTCAATGTACTATTGTCACAATCATGGTTTAAGACACACAAGTGTTGCATCACAAGGCAATGGGTACTCAAGAGTTCCCCATGATACACAATTATAGCTCACGAGCTATGCCGCACAAATCAAGTGGTCGATCATTAACCTATACAACTACTAAACTACATTAGCTAATTATACAAAGTGCTACAACATATATAATACAAGATACACGGTGTGTGCAACATGTGCATATTAAAACAAAGCTCCTAAATATGTAAAATTGCCCCTACACACCCCACACTTAGCCCGATATCACATACAACTACACTCGGTTACTCCTGGCCCCAAAATTTCAACGAAGTAGAGGGAATTCTAGTTTACCACTCCGTATACAACACAATAACAAAGTTGTCACACCAATTTCGTTCTCATTAGGCTCACCCACCATAGAAAAAATATTCAAAAGAAGCACTAGTGGGGACTTGGGAGGGGGGTGTTTAGTATCATCTACCAAATAAACAACAAAGAAGAAGTAGAGGAACATACCTGTAGGAATTAGGTTGAGAGCAAGAGAAAAGCTTGAAAAATTAGAAAGAGAGAGAGAAGGGATGAAGGTCGAGGGCAGAGGATTCGAAAGTGAGACAGAGATATGGGGAGAGAGATAATATTTAACGTTAAGGTGTTAGAGTGGTGTTTTAATTTAAAGGTGGGTATGTGTACGGATTGTAAGGTGAGGGTATATAGGTAGATGGATCAACTTTTGTAGGTTGTTGGGTTAATAAAAATAAAATAAACAAAACGAAAATAAATAAAAATTAACCTACGTGCCCCCCCCCCCTGCCCATCGCTCCACGCTAGGCCTGGCTTTGGGGTTCGAATATACTGTAAATTGCGCCCCATGAAGCGTAGGGAACTGGTCTGGCCGCTGATTTTGGCTATCTGCTTTTTTTTAGATCATAATTCCTGATCCCTCGAGCACTTTATATATCCAATTTACATTCCACACACCATTCTACCTATAATTTCTATGTCTACAAAGAAAACAAAAACTATAGTCCACTCTAACTGAAAATTTAAAGACTAAACTTCGTTGCGGCACGACGCAGGGCCTCGCTTACTCATCAGCGAGTACTACTTTGGTCTTCTCACGATCAATGATTCCTCCCTAATAAAGCTGACTCTATGCCCATTCACTAAGAATCTTCTTTCACCATTTAAAGCGCGCAGCTGAATTGGNGACGCAGGGCCTCGCTTACTCATCAACGAGTACTACTTTGGTCTTCTCACGATCAATGATTCCTCCCCAATAGAGCTGACCCTATGCCCATTCACTACTTTGAAGTGACGTGTCTTGATACTCTTGTCATGGCATCGTATTGTTTTCTCCTTGTAGAGCTTGGAATTTTCTTAAGCGTGTAACCTGAACTCATTCAACTGCAAGAGCCTCTTCTCGCTCGTGGCTTCAAAATCGATAGTCAACTTTTTAATGGCCTAGTACGCCTTGTGTTCAAGTTCAACATGGAAGTGACATGCCTTCCAATAAACAAGCATATATGGCGACGCCCCAATCGATGTTTTGTATGCAGTTCTATATGCCCATAAATCCTTCCTATTCACATTCATTGTCTTCTCTAATATTTGCTTTATTTTTCAGTTGGACACCTCAGATTATCCACTTGTTTGCAAATGATATGTCGTGGTAACTCTATGATCCCAAATTTAGCTAGAATGTTATTCAACAACTAATTTCAAAAATGTGTCCCTTCATCACTAATCAAAGCACGTGGAGTCCCAAACCTTCAGAATATGTTCTTCGTCACAAAAGCAGCAACCACCTTGTCATTATTTGTTGGTAATGGTATTGCCTCTACCCATTTTGACACGTAGTCAACTGCTAGCAAGATGTATTCGTTTCCTCTAGACAATGTGAATCCCCCACACATTAGAAATCGCGACCTCAAGGATGTTATTCAAAGGAATATCATGCCTCTTTGTGATGGTACATGTTCTTTGGCACTGGTCATACTTCTTAACAAATGCATGGGCATCCTTGAATATTGTTGGCCAAAAGAACCCAGATTGTAATACTTTCGCAATCACCTCCATGATGGCCCCCATAAGGTGATGCGTGACAATCATACAACACTAATTCCACCTCCTATTCTAGAATGCACCTCCTCATCAACTTATCAGCACACTGTTTGTGCAAGAATGGCTCATCATAGTAGTAGAAGTTTACATCATGCAGAAACCTCTTTCTAGCTTCAAATACAATCTCAGGAGGAAGTATCCCACTAACTAGATAATTCATATAGTTTGTGTTCCATGGGGGAGGATCTTTGGTATTAGCAAGAAGTTGCTCATCAGGGAATGCCTCCTTAATTTGCCCGCCTTCCTCCACATGATCATGGGCCTTGATTGTGTCACGACCCAAACTGACAGCCCACGACGGGCACCCGGTACCTTACTCAACCGAGTATCAACATATCATATCTTCTCGTATCATGGTAACATAGGCAAATGAGACAGAAAGGCTGCCGTAGGATAAGTAGAATAAAATATGTAGTACCAACTTATAAATAAGACATATAGACTTATAAGGCCAACGTGATCCATTATATACTTTAAATATAGGCCGACAATGCCATATAAATATCTGTACATATGACATATGTCTACAAGCCTCTAAGAGTACATACTTATCATAAAGGTCGGGACTGACCCGGCTGTACCAATCAATACATATACTAATCATCCTGACAAAATAAGCAACTCCGGAGCAATGGAGTGCACCAACATCTTCTGCGGAGCTGATAACCTACTTGGAGGACTCTCAACCTATCTATCAGGACCAGCGGGCATGAAATGCACTGTCCCCAAGTAAAAGGGACATCAGTACAAAAAATGTACCGAGTATGTAAGGAATGAAAATCAATAAATAATAGACATGAGATAAACATGGAGCAAAAGACACGACATGTACGTTTGAATAACTCTGTAAATAATGAAATACTCATAGTGTCATGCATATGCGTATGAATGTCATGGGTGCATAGGTACATGTGTTCATAACATCAACAAGCCTCCGAGGGCATCACATCATATCATCTCAGCCATTGTGGGCAAATCATCAACGTATACCAGCTGATCAGGTGGTGGTGCGTATATAACGATGTAACTGTTTCCCATATATATATATATATATATATATACGCGTGTATAACATAGTCTGGTCATGGGTGAATCTACATGTATAAATGAATGCAATGCATGAGAAGAGTACATCAATAAAACCTCTCGGCATGTCATAAGACCATTATACCTATGATTGATATCATAAAACAAACTATATCGACTTACGTATTTTCTGAGACCCATGAACAGATGATAGAATAACAAGACATATGGGGTTTCAAGAACATAGTCATCTCTAATACTTCTATGGATAGAGTCATTTATGGAAGTTGTGCATTTGCTCATTTCGTTCGTGTCGTATAGATCATGCCAAAAAGAAAGAAGTGATAAATGTAATATACATGTGCTAATTCTCTTGACAATCCCTCTAATACATGTCAATTGTGACAAAACATGTTACGACGGATCGAGGTATGGAAAAGTTATATGATATTTTTGAGAAAGATTGCACCGTACTACCGTACAATCGCAAAATCTCACGTTACAGCTCCGACCATTGTAAATCACGTATGAAACCTCTTTGAAACGTGATGTTATATCTTCTAATATTAAGGGGGGCTAAGCAAACATTATCTTGAATGAGGTAAAGTTAATATATTTATATAACTAATGTTCAGAAGGCTTAAAGAGAATTTGAACCTTGTTATATGTTCTAATAATATGACATCTTGCTATATTATTATATGAGTCACTTAGTGTCTTTGTAAACCATTTCGTGGGCTGCCACATGGGGGTTCTTCGTCCCTACCTAATAATTATCCACAAATCCTTAATTATATGGTTAATCTTCTATTAAACCAATAATTAATCAATTACTCACATAATTAAGAATTAAATCAAGTTACATAGAATACTATTCACTTTTAACACATCTTATACACCTTACTACCATGGTCATGTGGTACCTTGTATGGTACTAGTCCATAAGTACCGGGTATTTTAGCTCGGACCGTATTTTATCTCAATTTGTCAAACTTCAGTGAAACTTATTTTCTTCGATTTTCTAACCCTTTCTCCTTCACGAATTTACTCATAACTTGTTTGAAATAGCATAATGCGTATAATCTCAAAATAATCTCAATCCCGAACTTATGTCGATTAACTTACGACGAAACTTTAATGTATGAAAATGCAGGATGTAACACATCATTTCTGAGCTTTCATCAATTCACGTATGGCGTACTTTCATGTATGAGAACATGGGGTGTAACATCATTCCCCCCTTTTGAACATTCGTCCTCGAATGTTGACTGATACACTTATCATTTTCATGACTTATGTCTTTCGAATACTTTAGTACTCTCCTTGCCATCTAGGCAACTGTTTTGTGAATAATTCCAAATTCCAGGGCAATTCCCCCCTTTAGGCCTCTTTCTCACACCACGACTTACGGTCGGAATCCTTCCAATCTCATAAGTGTTGTCACCTTCTATCATGCAGCTTGTACGACTTCGACTTTGTAAGTGCGCCTATGCGACTCGTCTCCTCGTTTTCTTCAAGGTTTTGGACAATCTCTAGGCCTCACTTTGTAAACCTATACAGAGCTTGAAAAGATGTCTCTCTGGGAATCTATAGGTATATTGAAGTTCTTCGCTCGGTACTTGTTGAACTTACGAATACTACTATACCTTATTTCGTAGATTCGTTTATCCATCTGTATGACTTTACTGCCATAACTCTTACTTTGATTTATTGTTACTGAGGTCTGCTACCAAACTCCAGGTTACTCTCATTTCTTAACCTATATGTATAAATCTATGTCCTTTAATGCTTCTTTATTATCGTTCATCTTTAAAATGACGGCCTAATCTCACCTTATACTTTGTGACTTTTGTCCATCCATTGCTGATTCACCTTAATGTTGAGGTATCATCTATCTCTAATAACTTGATCTCTTATGTAATACTGTTGCTAGGGCTCATGTCTCATCGTGGAACGTTTGAAGTGATTGTCTTGATCCACCTGGGGGAGATACGATACAATACTTCCGTAATCGTATTTCATAGCATCCCAATGTGATTTTACCTTGCGTGGATATTTTAATCCTATACAATTCATGAAATCATTACTCAATCGAAGACCCAAACGCCATCCTTCATATATCACAATTACACCTTCGTTCCACTACCAGGGTAGCATTCCATCTCCTCTAAATGCTACTAGTCTTAGACTCTTTTGAGTTCATTCAGCAATACTAAACTTTCTAAAACTTAGAGAAACCATCAGGTCTCTTGTTTTCATGGGCTTAATCATGAGCACTTATCCATTCTCATCACCTTCTCACTCGCCCCTTTTTATCCTTACTTCTGTCTTCCTAAAACCTTGTCGATTTACCATACTTTAGCTTGCGAACTATACATATTCATTTATACTACTCGCAACCTTTCTTCAAATTGCTTGCATCATAGATTTTCCTTATGTTATTCTGGAACATCAAGTGAGACATCATATGGTCCCAAACTCTTCTTTCACTCTCTTAACTAGACCTCTCGATACCTAGAAACCATAGGCTGGAAGATATGTTACTGACAATACCTCTATCATTCATGGATATTGAATCCTCGCACTTCTAGCCTTTTATCCGAAGTATGGACTATTCACAACCTTCTGCATTTTAGTATCTTGTACGTCGTTCACCTTTACCTTACTACCTTAAAATCTTGCATCGGACCTTCTATCTCTTTGATGAACTCCCTTCCACATAGGTATAATTCATATCCAAAACTTGAAGCTCTATTATAGTACTTGCACCTTTACACAATCGGTGAGAGCTTCTGTCATGACCCCAAATCCTAACATGTCGTGATGGCGCCTATCGTGGAACTAGGCTAGCCAACCATCACATCACTACACATTTGTTCTATTATAATAATTCACAATTCAATAATAAACAGGAAATATAGCATAAAATAAGTTATTTTGGTCTTAACGCCCCAATAATAATCGAAAAAACTCTCCCAAGCTAGAGTCAACATGTCACGAGCATCTACGAAATAAAACTAACTCTACTAATGTCTTAAATAAAGTCTAAGAATGAAATGCTAAAACTAAATAAAGAAGGGAAATGGAGAAGCTGTGGACGCTGGACAGCTAGCTCGAAATCCTGTAAAGTTGCTGCTAACGAACATAGACAGCTACTGCTCCGAGTTCATACCTGAATCTGTGCCTAGAGGCATAGGGAATAATGTTGAGTATGCCAACTTAGTAGTAATGAAAATAAATCACAGTCTAAGAAATACTAAACACACAACACAGATACACCAATTCACAAAAACAGTAAAACACCAAGTCACCATAAAGTATTCATCAAATAAATAAGTTCGAAAACCAATTTTCAGAAATCCTTTGAAATAGGTATACTTTCTATATATCTTAGTAAAACTCTCCGTAAAATCAGTTTGAAAAACGAAGTGAATCGTAGTCAAAACTCAGTAAAATCATCATAAATTTGCCCCTCGGGCCATAATCATTACTCATAACAATTTCCCTCAAATCCTCACCATCACTAAGTATTAGCCCAGCAGGCAACCTCACTGTCATTCAGTATCATCCCATCAGGAAACCTCACAGTCACTCAGTATCAGCCCTGCGGGCATCACTCACACTCAATAGGTACCTGTGCTCACTAGGGGTGTGTACAGGCTCCGGAGGGGCTCCTACAGCCCAAGCGCTATAAACAAGCCACATCATGGCATAAATCACTCTCAATAGTGGCCCTCAGCCACACTCATATCATAATATCCTCACAACATTGGCCCTCAGCCACACTCAGTCATAACACTCTCAGCACTCCACTCGGGCCATGAATAAAATGGGGTTCTCGACCCAAAATAGTATTTCATATCAAGGAATAGTAATATCATCAAATAAGAGTGTTAACAATTTCACAAGAAGGACTGAATGAAAATCATAGTTTCGAAATAGTGAGGATATCAGTAAAATAGTCCCCAAGGGGGTAAAATAGATCGGCACTAGGCCCCAAACATGGCTTACAACCCAATTATATCAAATCATAATAGTACTATTGGAAATAATCTTTAAAGGTCATTTCGCAACTCAATAGTTACCTAAAAAGGGATATACTTCCAAATTACCGATTTGTGAAATCCAAAACCCGTGAAAGGATGCAAAGTCCTAGGTTTCACACCTTCAGGACAGGATATAAAGACATTACTTACCTCAAGCTAGCCCGAAAACTATTCCGCAATACGCTTGCCTCTCGACTAAACTTTCGAGTGCTCCAAATCTACCATGTTCAGATTTTTATCATCAAATTATGCTAAAGGAATGAATTCCAATGGAAAAAATACCAAATTTTGCACAAAACCCGAAATTAGCCAAAATCCGATCCCCAGGTCCGCATCTTGAAACTTGACAAATTTTATACCAAACCGTTCTTCATCATCTCACGAGTCCGTACATATAAAGAACTCTAAAATCGAAGTTCGTTTGGCCCCTCAAATCATCCCTAGAAGGTCACTTAAACTCAAGCCCTAATCCCTCAATTTCACTTTGAAATCATCAATCAAATCCCAAAAACGAATATGGATTCATGCAATATAAGCAAAAACGAGTAGATAACACTTACCCCAATCCATATGGTGAAAATCGCCTCCAAAATCGCCCAAATCTGAGCTCCCCAACTCAAAATATGACTGAAAGAACAAACCCTTGTTTTGTATATCTTTCTCCAGCTATTTGTAAAGACCCATAAAAATTTTATGCCTCGATAGGATTTAGTAAGGTAAGGTTTAGTCCGGTAGTTGTTTGCTCATGGCCTATGCCTTTGGGAAAATACCCAAATGGCTATGAGATTATATGCCCTCGTGAGACGTTGCTGGCAGATACACCATGATTCCTCTACATGAGGCTGCCATTTATGGCATTGTGAGGCGCAGAGGAGTGATTATATATCCAAGGCATAGAGGCAACACTACTGGCGCTATTGCCCCCCTTAACTGTATTATTCCTATTTGGGTTATTTTTCGGTTTTTTTATTATTAATAAAATAGCCCTAGGCTCTTGCCTAGCGGATTTGCTTAAATAAAAAGAATAGGCGCCTATGTTGATATAACAATAGAAATTCTATAAGACGGACATTTTTGAAGTAAAAAGTACCCCGGAACTTAAAACAGAAAATTTCCCAGAATTTCGTTGTTATGCGACACACTATGCGATCGCATAACAAGTATGCGGACCTAATAACAAGGGAAACGCTGTTGGAGTAGTTGGAAATGTGTGAAATTGGTTAGCAATGTGTTTCGGGGGCTCTCTGGCAGGTAGATAGGCCTAATAACAAGGGAAACGCTGGCAAAATATTCAGAAAATATAGGAGTTAGTAAAAGAATTTGGGGGTTAGCATATTGTCTGGTCCAAAATGATTCCCCCAATCTTCATTCGAGGATGAATGATTTTAAGTGGGGGAGGATGTAAAGACCCGTAAAATTTCATGTCTGAAATAATGCCCGAATAGGCCCTTGTGTTGATATAACTATAGAAATGCTTAAAGACGAACCTTTTTGAAGTAAAAAGTAACCCGGAACTTAAAACATAAAATTTCCCAGAATTTCACTGTTATGCGACGCACTATGCGACCGCATAACAGGTATGCCGACGGCATAGTGGTCGCATATCTGGACAACCTGCTGTTCAATTTGAGGACAGCTATGCGACCCAAGATGCAATCGCATTTCAAGAATGCGGGCTGCATAGTTGTTGCATTCTTGTACCTCCCTTTTTGCGGAGAAGGTTATGCGACGCACTATGCGATCGCATAACAGGTATGCGAACCCCATAGTGGTCGCATACCTGGGCAGTCCGGTTCCCATTTTGGCTCATTTGAGGGCCATTTATGCGACAGGAATGCGGACCGCATAGCAGGAATGCGGTCGCATTCCTGACCGCATTTACTGCTTCGGGGCTCTTTTAATTTATAATTTTACACCCGACCCCTATTTTAATAAAACACCCCCCTTCATTTTTAACACCTATTTGACTGATATAGAGAGAAGTCAGAGTCAATTCTAGAGAGAAAAGTATCTTCTTCATCAAATTGGTCCATTATCTTAACTCAAGCTCGGAAATTATCATGTTATTATCGGCTTCTTCACTATAAGAGGTAAGTCCCCACCCCATTTTCTTTTAATTCTCATGTTTTAACTAAAAAGGGGGTAGAACACATAAATTGATTATTGAAAATAAAAGCCAATACCTTGCATGCATGTGGGTCGAACTCCATAATCTAGTAAAGGGAAACGAGTTTAGGTATTATTCACAAAAAAGGGGTTAGTAATCTAAGGGGTCACATAACATTCGATAAAATGCCTAAATGAGTTCGAATTATGTTCATTGCCCTAATTCTAAAGTGAAATATGTCACATTGTGGACTAGATTGACGGTGTTAGACGGTTCGGTGAATTGGGACAGATATAAAAAGGAGAAATTTCGACTAGAGGTATGTATGGCTAACTTTAATCTTCGTAGAGACACCTTGTTGGTGTCCAAACATTTGGTATGAGTTTCTTGCTGAGTATATGTGAATTGATTATTCTAATGTATTGGGGTGTAAGGTTTCATTCTCTGATTCTCCTAGCCGATTACCATGTTAATTGAAATTTTGAAAGGTGATTTCGTTGTGAATAGTCAATCATGTGCAAGGCTCGTTAAATACTTGACTTTGTTGGTATAGTAGAATGGTAACGAAACCAATTGTGTGAAGGTATCTAAGTGCTAAGAGCTGTGTAACAAGTGATGAAAAAAGGGGTTGTGAATTGATTTAATTGAATAGAATGACCATGGCAATATCGTATATGACTCATTGTTTGGCAAGGATTGTTGTGGCTTGATTTCATACAGATAGTTGGTTGTAATGATTATATATGTATTTGCTGATGGGAGTCTTAGTGATTTAATTAATGGTTAATAAAGACTATTGTGAACACATGATTGTTTGGTTGTTATGAAATTACACTCTTGTTGATATGAAGCCTTGTGATTGAATTGTGGGTTGTTATTGTTGCTAATGAAATGTGATTGTCCGGTGGGATCAGGTTGCGCCCCACAACATGAAGTAATAAGGGTGGAGAGGTAATAAGGGTGAAATGTGATTATCCGGTGGGATCGGGTTTCCGCCGCAATAGAACGTAATAAGGCTGAGATAAAATTGTCCGGTGGGATCGGGTTGCGCGCCGTAACAGAAAGTAATAAGGGCGGATTGTTGAGAAGGAATACGGGTGGAATATGATTGTGTTGAAGTAAGAATCTGTGAAACCCTAAATTGTGTTTGTTGTTGTATCTATGTGCACTATTTGGTGGTTTCTTTAACTGTCTCTTATCTGTGTATTGTTTGATTTTACTTATTTTAAAGCTTGTTCATACATACTAGTACTATTCAATAGTACTAAAGTCCCTTTTTCAGGGGTGCTTCATATTTTATATGGATATAAGTGGTTCCATAGCAGGTAGCTCAGATCGCCGTTAGGGGTGCCTCCTCTTCATCGTGTTAGCAGTTTTGGTGAGTCTCATTCCCTCTTGGGGCCGTGTGTAGATCATATCATTCTTTTTTGTTTTTGTTGTAAAAGGTACATCCGGGGCCTTGTTTCCGGCAAGCTTATGTAAACACTCCTAGTACTCTTAGAGGCTCCGTAGACACAGTGTGGATTGTATATGTATGAATATTTTGGGCGGTAGTTGTACTCACTTGTAATTGTGAACCGCATCGGAAATATTGTATGTAACTTGTATGTTTTGGATTATCAATTGTTGAAATTTAAAAGAGGAAAATGAACTTATGTCGTAAATCACACTTTGAGTCTAAATTGGCTAATTCGTATGGAATAAATGTATATTACGAACACGAGGTAGTGCGTTAGGTAGGAAAGGAGATCCAGGTCCGCTTGACTGGGTTCACCCGGTTAGGCGTCGGTCTCTTCCCGTTGTTTTGTGGCGTGACAAACTTGGTATCAGAGCCTAAGGTTTTAAAAGTGTCCTAGGATGTCTCGGAGCCGTGTCTAGTAGAGCCCTTCTTATTGGTGTGTTGTCGACCACATCTATAATTAGGGGGCTACATGGACATTTAGGAAAACACCCTTTCATTGTTACTCTGTATCGTGCGATGAAGTAGAAGGTGAGAATCTCTTTATCTAACTCGTGCATTGTTCTAATTTTCAGTAAATGGCACCCAAGAAGAGAGCTCGACTCGGCCTAGAGGCCAATGCCACCCCAAGTGTGGCCATAAATTCCTTATATGACGGTGCGGGTGAGAATGATTCCCCTATCTTAAATATTCTTTAATCCTCCACTCCAAGCCAGACTGTTCCTATCTGTACTCCAGCGGAGGGTGCTGAAATCCCTCCTGTAGATTTTCCTGACCCACCTCCAGCTCCAGATTTTGGTCCCGATATTTCTTATGGGGACCTCAGGGGAGTTATTCGGATGTTGACCTAATTGGTGGCCTCTCTGGCCCAAAGATCAAGTGCTGCCCCTGCGTCTTCTACCGAGCAAGGGGATGCTTCAGGTTCCAGAGTCAACCCGTTTCTGCGGTTAGCCCCTCTGGAGTTCACACGCACCGACCCGGAGGCTGATCCTTGGGAGTTTATTGATGAGATGTACAAGACCCTCTGAGTTATGAGGGCTACTAAGACAGAGGGGGTTGACTTGGCTTCCTATCATCTGAAGGGAGCAGCATATTCATGGTTCTAGATGTGGGAGAGTTCTCGTAGAGAGGGGAGCCCTCCGGCGAGATGGGATGAGTTTGTGGATGCTTTCATGAATCATTTCTTACCTGCCGAGACTATGGAATCCCCTTCTACAGAGTTTAAGGTCTTTAAGAAGGGCAACATGAGTGTGTGGGAGTATCATATGGAGTTCGTGCACTTGTCCAAGTATGCTGTCAATATGATGCCGAATATGGAGGCCAGAGTTTGCCAGTTTGTTAAGGGCTTGGTCTATTGGTTGTTAATGAAGTTGTTACAACTGCCTTGCATTTGGATATGAATTATTGGAAGATAGTGGGATTCGCCTAGGCTACAAAAGCTCGGAAATTGAAGATAAGGATGGAGAGAGAGAGCAGTAGTAGGGCTCGGTCAGCAGGCAACCTTGGGAGATTAGTTGGAGGTGCGAGATCATCCCTTGGGAGAGGGTCTTCAGGGCCATCTCAGTCATATGCTCAGTCCTCAACCAGTGCGCCGCCATCAGGGCACAGTTATCAGCAGGAAGGTGGTTTTGGATCCGGTTCAGATAGCAAGAGGTTCCATCAGTCTGGTCGTTCTGGTGGGAGGTTCCAGCAATAGCGGAGGGCCCCATGCCCTAAGTGTGGGAGGTTTCATACTGAGCCTTGTTACTTGGATATCCTGGTATGGTACAGATGCGGAGTGAGGGGCCATGTTCAGCGAGATTGTCGTGCGCTCAGTCAGGGCACAGGTAGGGGTACTTCTCAGCCATCCAGTTCATCGGCCGCCACGTCTTCGGTACGCCCTCCAGCACCAGCAGGGCTCGGTGCAACTAGGGGTAGCGCACGGGGTCAAGGGGGACCCAGTCGGTTTTATGCTTTGAGTGGTCGCAAGAGTGTTGAGGCTTCTCTAGATGTTGTCACGGGTATTATGACTATTCAAACACATGTTGTTCATGCTCTTATTGATCATGGATATTCATTATGATATGTTACTCCATTTATTGCTTTAAGTTTTGGGATAGAACCCGAACAAATTCATGAGCCGTTCTCTGTGTGATTCTATTACGGCCGCGCCAGTCTATAGGATTTGTGTTGTCACGGTGTGTGGTCGGGATACCACGACTGATCTTATTGAGTTAGGAATGTTAGATTTTGATGTAATCATGGGGATGGATTGGTTCTACTCGTGCTTTGCTAAACTCGACTGCCGAACCAGAATTATGAGGCTCGAGTTACCTAATGAACCAGTTATTGAATGGAAGGGGAATGAGGTTGTGCCGAGGGGTAGGTTTATTTCCTATCTTAAGGCCTCCAAGATAATCAGGAAGGGGTGCATCTATCAATTGGTCCGGGTTGCGGACACCACTTCAGAGGTGCCTGCTCCCGAGTCCGTGCCAGTTGTGAATGAATTTCTTGAAGTGCTTCCGGATGAGCTTCCTGGGATTCCGCTAGATAGAGAGATCGAATTCGGGATTGATGTATCGCCAGATACGCAGCCAATATCTATTCCACATTACAGGATGGCGCCAGCAGAATTGAGAGAGCTAAAAGAACAATTGAAAGATCTATTAAAAAGGGTTTCATTCAGCCAAGTGAGTCGCCTTGGGGCGCACCGGTTCTTTTTATCAGAGAGAAGTATGGATCGCTTCGAATGTGTATTGATTATCGGCAGCTCAACAAGGTCACCATTAAGAATTAATACCCATTGCCTCGTATAGATGTTTTATTCGATCAGTTATAAGGTTCTAGGTTCTTCTCAAAGATTGATTTACGGTCCGGGTATCATCAGTTGAAGATCAGGGAGCAGGATATCCCTAAGACTTCCTTCAGGACTTGTTATGGGCACTTTGAATTTTTTGTAATGTCTTTTGGGCTAACCAACGCCCCAGCAGCTTTTATGGATCTTATGAATCGGGCTTTCAAACTGTTTCTTGACTCCTTTGTGATTGTCTTCATTGACGACATCCTTGTTTATTCGCGAAGTGAGGAAGATCATGCTAATCACCTCAGGGCAGTTCTGCAGACTCTTCATCAGCACCAATTGTACGCAAAGGTTTCAAAATGTGAGTTTTGGCTAGAATCAGTCACCTTTTTGGGCCATGTTGTTTCTAGGGAAGAGATTCGGGTTGATCCCCAAAAGATTGCAGCGGTAAAGGATTGGCATAGGCAAATGACCCCGACAAAGATTCGCATTTTCTTGGGTCCTGTTGGATATTATCGGAGGTTAGTGGAAGGATTCTCTACTCTCGCCTCCCCATTGACTACGCTGACGCAGAAAGCGATTAAGTTTCAGTGGTTCGATGCTTGTGAAAAGAGCTTTCAGGAATTGAAGTCTTGATTGTCTTCGGCACCAGTGTTGACCTTGACAGAAGGTTCATAGACATTTGTAATTTATTGTGATTCTTCGAGGGTTGGTTTGGGGTGTGTGTTAATGCAATGTGGTAAAGTTATAGTGTATGCTTCAAGGCAGCTCAAGAACCATGAGAAGAATTATCCGACGTATGATTTAGAGCTCGCAGCGGTTGTGTTTGCATTAAATATTTGGCGGCATTATCTTTATGGGGTCCATGTGGACGTGTTCATAGACCACAAGAGTCTTTAGTATTTATTCAAGCAGAGGGAGTTGAACTTAAGGCTGCGGAGGTGGTTAGAATTTCTAAAAGATTATGATATAAATATTTTGTACCATCCAGAAAAGGAGAATGTGGTAGCTGACGCTCTTATTCATGGGTAGCTTGGCACATTTGGGAGCCGGTCAGAGACCTTTGGCTCGGGAGGTTTATCAGTTGGCCAGTCTTGGGGTCTGTCTTTCGACCTCAGATGAGAGAAATGTCGTGGTGCGTAATGGGGCGGAGTCTTCGCTTGTAGCGGAAGTCAAGGGAAAGCAATTCAGGGATGCGACTTTGGCACAATTGAGGGAAGCAATTTTGAATCACAAGACTTCATCATTTTCACTCGGCAATGAGGACGGTGTCTTGCGGTGTCAAGTGAGGTTATGTGTTCCAGATGTGGACGATCTTCGGGAGAGGATAATGTCAGAGGCTCATAATTCCAGGTATTCTGTTCACCCAGGTTCTACGAAAATGTATCGCAATCTCAAGGAGATTTTCTGGTGGAATGGTATGAAGAGGGATGTGGCGGGCTTTGTGGCTAGGTGTCCGAATTGTCAGCAAGTGAAGGCCGAACATCAGAGGCCCGGTGGGTTGACGCAGCTTATGGAAATACCGATGTGGAAATGGGAAATGATCAATATGGACTTTGTGGTAGGGTTGCCCCGCACTCAGCGCAAGTTCGACTCAATTTGGGTGATAGTGGATCGACTCATGAAGTCGGCGCATTTCTTGCTAGTCAAGTCCACCGATACTGCAGAATAGTACGCTCAGTTGTATATCAAAGAAATAGTCAGACTCCATGGCACTCCAGTTTCTATTTTCTCGGATCGAGGGGCCCAGTTCACAGCTAACTTTCTGAGAAAATTTCTGCAAGGTTTGGGTACTCAGGTAAATCTCAGCACCGCTTTCCACCCACAGACGGACGGTCAAGCGGAGCGGACTATTCAGACACTTGAAGATATTTTGCGGGCTTGTGTTTTATATTTCAAGGGTAGCTGGGATGATCACTTGCCTCTTATAGAATTTACTTACAACAACAGCTTTCACGCTAGTATTCAGATGGCCCCATTTGAGGCATTGTACGGAAGAAGGTCTCCGATTAGATGGTTTGAGGTTGGTTAGGCGGAATTTCTAGGACCGGATCTTGTGCATCAAGCTATGGAAAAAGTTAGAGTCATTAAGGAGAGGATGAAAATCGCTCAGAGTTGTCAGAAATCCTATGTGGACGTTCGTCGTAGAGATTTGGAGTTCCAAGTAGACGACTGGGCATCCTTGAAGATGTCTCCCATGAAGGGAGTGATGCGGTTTGGGAAGAAGGGGGAATTGAACCCTAGGTATGTCGGGGCATATCGGATCGCTCAGAGAATAGGGCAAGTAGCGTATAGGCTGGAATTGCCCCCTGAAATGTCATTTGTACATCTAGTGTTTCATGTGTCCATGCTGAAGAAGGTAATTTGAGATCCCACTACCATCGTTCCAGTTGAGACCATTAAAATTATTGAGGAATTGTCATATGAAGAGGTTCCGGTTGCTATTCTTGATAGGCAAGTTTGTAGATTGAGAAACAAAGAGATTGCTTATGTTAAAGTGCTATGGCGAAGTCAACAAGTCGAGGAAGCCACGTGGGAAGCGGAAAATGAAATGAGAGAGAAATATCCCCATCTGTTTGAATAAGTCCGGTAATGGTTTGGAAGTTGTCATTCCTAAGTAATTTTATGTTGTGTCAAAACTTTGTGCTAGAACACATCACTCTCCTAATTTCCTTACTGTTGTAACATCTCAAGTAGTGCCATATTTGTGTATGTTGTGATTATTTGAGTAAGGTGTAACTCCTTGAAATAGACTAATATATGTACAATGCATGTGAGGGTTAAATGATAAGAAAGTTGTGGTGTTAACTGGATTATGTATTACATTTTGAAGTAACTGAATTGGATACGATTTAATGAGATAAGTGAATTATGTGCAAGCTGTTGGAGTAGTTGGAAATGTGTGAAATTGGTTAGCAATGTGTTTCGGGGGCTCTCTGGCAGGTAGATAGGCCTAATAACAAGGGAAACGCTGGCAAAATATTCAGAAAATATAGGAGTTAGTAAAAGAATTTGGGGGTTAGCATATTGTCTGGTCCAAAATGATTCCCCCAATCTTCATTCGAGGAGGAATGATTTTAAGTGGGGGAGGATGTAAAGACCCGTAAAATTTCATGTCTGAAATAATGCCCGAATAGGCCCTTGTGTTGATATAACTATAGAAATGCTTAAAGACGAACCTTTTTGAAGTAAAAAGTAACCCGGAACTTAAAACATAAAATTTCCCAGAATTTCACTGTTATGCGACGCATTATGCGACCGCATAACAGGTATGCCGACGGCATAGTGGTCGCATATCTGGACAACCTGCTGTTCAATTTGAGGACAGCTATGCGACCCAAGATGCAATCGCATTTCAAGAATGCGGGCTGCATAGTTGTTGCATTCTTGTACCTCCCTTTTTGCGGAGAAGGTTATGCGACGCACTATGTGATCGCATAACAGGTATGCGAACCGCATAGTGGTTGCATACCTGGGCAGTCCGGTTCCCATTCTGGCCCATTTGAGGGCCATTTATGCGACAGGAATGCGGACCGCATAGTAGGAATGCGATCGCATTCGTGACCGCATTTACTGCTTCGAGGCTCTTTTAATTTCTAATTTTACACCCGACCCCTATTTTAATAAAACACCCCTCCCCTTTATTTTTAACACCTATTTGACTGAGTGAGAGTGGGTTCTAGAGAGAGAAGTATCTTCTTCATCAAATTGGTCCATCATCTTAACTCAAGCCCGGAAATTATCGTGTTATTGTCGTCTTCTTCACTCTAAAAGATAAGTCCCCACCCCATTTCCTTTTAATTCTCAGGTTTTAACTAAAAAGGGGGTAGAACACATAAATTGATTCTTGCAAATAAAAGCCGATACCTTGCATGCATGTGGGTCGAACTCCATAATCTGGTAAAGGGAAACGAGCTTAGGTATTATTCACAAAAAGGGGGTTAGTAATCTAAGGGGTCACATAGCGTTCGTTAAAATGCCTAAATGAGTTCGAATTATGTTCATGGCCTTAGATCTAAAGTGAAATATGTCACATTGTGGACTAGATTGATAATGCTAGACGGTTCGGTGAATTGGGATAGATATAAAAAAAGGTGAATTTCGACTCGAGGTATGTATGGCTAACTTTAATCTTCGTAGAGTCACCTTGTTGGTGTCCGAACATTTTGTATGAGTTTCTTGCTGAGTATATGTGAATTGATTGTTCTAATGTATTGGGGTGTAAGGTATCATTCTCTGATTCTCTTAGCCGATTACCATGTTATTTAAAATTGTGAAAGGTGATTTCGTTGTGAATAATCAATCATGTACAAGGCTCGTTAAATGCTTGATTCAAATTCGACGATTCTTTTTGCAACCTTGGTAAAATGGTCAAAACATCCTCGTACAATGTCCAAATTCGACGATTCTTTTTGCTACGGGTCCGTAATTACGATACGTATCTAATGCTTCATTCAAAACAGTAATCGGAGCTGATTTGTTCAATATGATATCATTTATTCGTGAAGAAACGACGTTGAAACATAAGAAAAACGAGCACAACGCAGCCCAAACCTATCCAAATCTCACCCAAGCCCCTCGGTACCCCATAAAAACATTCTAACAAGTCCCATTACATAACGCGAATTAAGTCGAACCTTTGGAACACCCAAAACAACACCAAAACACCAGATCTATGTCGAATTCAAGCCTAAGAACTTTGAAATTTCTAAAATCCACCAACGATGCCGAAACTATCCAAAACACATCTGATTGACCTACAATTTTGAAGACATATCCAAAATGACATTACAAATTTGTTCCAACTTCCAGAATTCCATTCCGACCCCGATAGCCTATTTTCCACTGCCGACCGGAAATCACCAAAAACTAACTTTTGCCAATTCAATCCTAATTCTACACGGACATCACAAAAATATTCTGAACACACTCCTATGTCCCAAATCACCTAACGAATCTATTCAAGCCATAAAATTCGCATTCTGAGGTCGTTTACCAATAAGTCAACTCTCAATTGACTTTTCCAACTCAAAGGTTATTTTTAAAGACTAAGTGACTCAATTCTCACTACCACCATTCCGAACCTGAGCCAATCGACTCTAACACATCATAAATAGTAATACCAATCTATGACAAGGCAAAAACCGCAATAATAATGCAAATTCTACAGAACGACGGACTGGGTCGTTACAGCTTCACAGTGACTTCTCATGAGGTTGATGTTCTTCTAACTGGCTTTATCGTAGAGCCGTTATAGAATATGGCTACTGTACTATCTCTCTTGTACCTATAATATTAAGGGTGATCCTGCAATGTTCTCAATCATGATTTCTATAATTTTTCTGGGTTCAATAATCAGACTGCTGATTTACTTGGTTGATATAACTCTTTAGTTTCTTCTTCCTTCTCATCAGCCTTCATGCAGGCTTAAGCTATCTTCCGATCTGCGGCTCGTGATATTTAGTTATTACTTTAGCCTTTCATGGGCACTATGGAATATCCATGATACAATCTTCTAACAATTCAATCCTTTGTCTATGACATTGACTCAATTCTTTCTTTTAACTTATATCGGAGTTTTCCACGACTGTATGATTGTCAACATTTATGCTGCATGGATAATACTCCAAAATATTAAGTGCGTTCATAACGTAACCACCTCTGGATCATGATCAAATAATTCCTTTCGTTCCGTCTCAACTTTCTCTAAATGTAAGCGATTACTTTTTCTAGTTGTTTTTGCTACTTGTTGCATTAATACTTAGCTTGTCTTAGTGCCCACACACATTGGAATTCCATACAACCCATATGATCTTGAATATCACCTTTTGATTTTTTTTATCTTCCTATTCATTAGCCCCAATAGTTGGCACTATTTTATGGAATGCATACGATGTTGTTGTGAGGTTGTTGTTACAAGACCATTTCCTCTTTCGGTCATTGTGCTTAGGTTAAAGCATTTTCCTTTTTTTCTCAGCTAGTCTTTCATAGTAGTACTTAGGGAAGACCCTCTGACTCTTGTAAAGTCGTGAGCTTATTATATCAAATTCCCGATAGAATTTTTGACGTTCGTACTCACCTATAATTATCCTTAGTTATATACCTCCACACTCATGTGCTCGTACGGTTGCTCCTGAAGTGTAGTTTTGACTGTCTTCCCAATGAGACTCTCTTTTATTTCCGTAACATTCATACGCTACCTTTAGCTACCCCAACTCTTATCTGAATATATCTCAAGGACCACGATGTCATATTTGTGAGACGGAACCCCATGCTGGGGTTCACTATTTTTATCTTGCACGATCTGTTGATTTGACTATATCCTTTTTTTCTAGCCATAACTAGGCTCTTCCTTAATCAACTACTAACTACTCGTTGGCCCATTCTCATATCAATATTCCGCGTAATCTTTCCTGGGTTATTTACTTTGTCGTAACTTACATCTCACACTGGCTCTTTATTTATCAATAACATCCTGGGACGGAACCACTAAATTCCTCTCCTTGGCGTCTTGCTTGCTTAATGTTCTGGAATCGCAGCATATACGTAGGAGTTCAATAAGTGTAATCTCATTATTTTTCATTTTTACGCATTCTTCCTTTACCATTTCATGATTACTTGAACCACTTAGTTCTGGCTTCATGCCACATTACTTCATATGCCCCCCTTTTAGAGGAGTATTAAGATTTAGTGCTACGACGAGCTACCTATAGATGTTTTACCTCTTCTTCTTAGGCGTCTTTTCACATCATCGATGATCCTTACTTGCCTTGCCGTATTTCTTTTGTACCAAGGATAACAAATTGCCTTACTAATGAGGGTGACACTTAGTGTCACGACCCAAAATCCCAACCACTAGGAGTCGTGATGGGGCCTAACACCACACTCGCTAGGCAAGCCAATGTTAGATTCCATCTACAATATTCTACAATTACACTAATGCAATATAAATAATTTTATTTAAATCAACATCTTTCAACTGTCAAAAATTCATAATCCTTCCATGATTCTTTGAGTTATAATACCTTCCCAAAAGCCTCAACAATTATTTCCACTGATTTCAAAACCAACTGAATATAAATCATAATACAAAAGAGTTGCGAATTTAAAAGAAAATAAACTCTATAACTACCCCAGGGTCTGGTGTCACTAATCCAAAAACTACTACGAATACTACATAGAATGTCTTAAAAGAAAGTGGTGAACTGTCTGAACAAAACGTAAATAGTAAATCAGGAAGAAGAAGACTCTCGGAGATCTGCGAACGTCGGCAGATGTACCTCGTGTCTCCAACGTGCACATGTGGTCAATATAGATCTACTGTTGTTGGAGCGTGTTGGGATCTCTGCAGAAAGAGCACAGAGTGTAGCATCAGTACAACCGACCCCATGTAGTGAGTAAGTGCCGAGCCTAACCCTGGCGAAGTAGTGACGAGGCTAGGTCGGGCTTCAACAACATGTAAAGGTCTCATGACCACAATTATAAATAAAGCTGAAATCTAAATAAACAAGGATTAACAAAACTGAAATGAAATATAAGCTCAACTATAACCAATTTTCCTTATTGTCCCACACTTCCATTCTTTCACTTTAAGTAAATCATTAACTCAAAATTTAAATAGTAATAAGAAAATCGATTCATCAAACTTCTCACACTTTCACTTCCTCTTTTCATTTAATAGAATTATCAGCATTCGAATCATTTAATAAAAATCGTTCTCCCTTATTCCCCCTTAAACATTATCAATAATAGCATAAAGAAATAATATAAACATTCTCCCTTATTCCTCCTTGTTGCGGCGTGCAACCCGCTCCCACCTTTCCCCCCTTATTACTCCTCCCTAACATATCTCCCTTATTTATCCTGTTGCGGCGTGCAACCCGATCCCACCTGTCCTCCCTTATTGCTCCTTGTTGCGGCGTGCAACCCGCTCCCACCTTTCCCCCCTTATTACTCCTCCCTAACATATCTCCCTTATTTATCCTGTTGCGGCGTGCAACCCGATCCCACCTGTCCTCCCTTATTGCTCCTTGTTGCGGCGTGCAACCCTCTCCCACCAGACATATCGTATCAATAAACTTCATAATATCACAAGTTAGGCCAAGCCTATCATGGCACTTTCGTTTCAACAAATATAAATGATAACTACGTTCATCTCACAACTTTACAATTACCTCAGTATCAGGAAAATCAACAGAATCATCACAGTATAACATTTATTTCACAACGAACCAATTACCAGTTACTCAGCCAGATATAGGATACAATGAGTCAACACACTTACCAACAAATATAATGGGGACCAAAGACAATTCAGCAAGTCAAATAGTAAATTAAGGAAGGTAAACATAGAGCAGTTAAGACAAATAAGCAATTAAGTGAGGCAACGGGGAAGAGGATCATGCTTTACAAGACTTGGTTGATGCATAGGTACTCGTCACCACACCTATGCATCACTCCCATGCTATCCACATAACAAACAAGGGGGAATCCTACTCCCTCAAGCTAAGGTTAGGCCAAACACTTACCTCGAATGCCAGAAAATCAGTTCAACCTTCAATCACGGCCTTACACTTTGATTCCAACACCAATACGCTCGTATCTAATCGCAAGTTATTTAGTTTCATTAATGAAGGCTAATTAGATGAAGTTTAATGCATGGAAACTGTGTTCTCCCTAAAATTCAAAAACTTATGTTGGGCTTGGTCCAAATCCGAAGTTCGGACCAAAACCCGATTAACCATTTACCCCTGAGCCCGGGTGTATGATTGGTTTTGGAATCCGACCCCAATTGAGGTCTAAATTCCCAAATTTCATGCTCTAAGGTTTTTCCCTGAAATTCCTAATTTTCCCATGAAAATCTTTGATTCTAAGATGAAATATTGTAATAGTATGTTAAAGAATGAAGAAAAGTAGTTTGAAATCACTTACAATAGTTTTGGAGAAGAAAGGGTCTTTTGAAAACCGCCTCTAGTGTTTTAGGGTTTTCGAAAAGTGAAAAATAGCTGAAAATACGTTATTTATATAGGTACCCCTCCTAGGCCCCCACCGCGGTCCGTGGAAAATCGACTGCGGCCACGAGGGCCTTGTAACGGGCTCTCTGAACATCGGCCACCGTGGTCCGCGGCCGCGAAGATTGGCCACCTCTCTGAAGTTGGGCCATCGTGATCCGCGATAAAGCGATCGTGGCCGCGAAGGTATCACCGCGATCGCGAAAAAACAACCTCGGACGCGCCTCTCAGGTTCAAAGACATGTTACTGCACCCCAGAACTTACCCAAAGCTGTCCCGAGCCCTCACAACTTCAAACAAACGTTTACACAACCTCGGGAACACATTACGGACTTATTCAAGTAACTATTGAATTACACTTCAAATCACATAAAAAACCTCTCAACTCAACATTTTCCCACCTTCAGTTTAATTTCACATATTTCAATACTATTTCTCACCAGATTTCACAGATACACATTCCTCAACATATTGGATTCATCCTGGATTCGTAACCATGAAACGAGCCTCAATTACACAGGTTGCCATCATATTTCATTTTAACAGTCTTATATTTTCTAGCAAACATTTTTATTAGAATTTCATTATCTCATAGTCTTTTCACATAAAGGCTTCCCGACTACGTGCCCGGGCTACGCTACACAACATGGTGAGATAAAAGGAGGCTTACACGGCCTCGGGACACAGATTTCAATAAAATTATACGGGATGACTTTTTGGGTCATCACATTTAGTATAGCTAGAACAGACAGTCCCTTAAACTTAACTTTGCTCACATTGCTTGCTTTAGGGAAGCGTCTTCCTGAATGACCATTCTCTTAATTTCTCATGAATCTTCTTCTGTTGTCCGTTCTATTATCGTCATAACGCAATCCAAAATTCTCATGATGCCGACCATTATCAAATCACTCAATCCCTAATTCATGTTTAGTTTATCTTGTTCACCAGCCCACACTGATTTCTATTATACTGAGGTCTAACATTTTCTTCTGGTAGTCGCTTGGAATGACGAACTTATTTCTCGAAATGAGGATATGACTTTAGGGCCTATACTTTTTTTGTTGTCTCAAGGCCTGTCACTTCTCGTCTTTTCCTTCCATTGACTTAAGACTCTATAATACTGTCAGTTTTTAATCTACCGTTGTCATCCATGTATCACGTCTTACTTATAATGCTCCATTAACTCTCTTCTTATTTCTTGCTAACATTTCTGCTAATCACTTTATTACAAAAACATCGACAAGACATTCTTTTGCTTTTAGCTCCCCTTGCTCCATCCACAGGCTCTTCGGGTTGCCTAACATTCTCTTCCTACTAGGGACGGGAGCCATACTAAGGTAATATATATCCTTTCTATGCTTCCAGACATCCAGATGTACTATTTTAGAGTGCACCATCTGGGTGTCTCACAAGGAGATTTATTAGCACATTTACAATATTCTTCGGAAATTTCAACTAATGCAAACAACCCACCCATAAATTTTGGGTCACTCTAACCCCAGCCGGATTCCGATATCCGTCCTTTTCTTATACTACTTCTGTTAGACCCCATAGGGCATAACTGAAATGGGTGTGATCAACTGTACATACCTCTGTTATTGTTAAAGGTAACTCAAAAGGCTTATATCTCTCTTCCCGAATGGTAAATAATGATAATCTTCATTAATTGGGTACCTCATACCCTTCTTCACAATGCCTCTTTTACTTGCTGAAACTTGTGTCTTCCTTCCTATTCTGTAAGAGTTGATAACTATTCTTGCCATAAAGCTCCTTATAAATAACCTTACACCTTTAGGTATATGCATGATCTGCTGAAGACCTCACATTTACTCATCATACGCATGATGCAAAATTGAGTTCCTCCGACTCAACACTTCCACAGCTATATCCCTTACCAATTGTCTTTCTGAAAGTAGGCATCGTTGTATTACGAATAAGATAGAGTTTAGGAATTTGAGTTGTTACAACTGAACTCTACCACATGATCTAGAGTAAGAAGAAAGAGTGATAGTCCTAAATGCCATGTAGCCTTTAAAGTGTAGTGCACGACACACCCATAAACAAGACTCTACTAGACACGACTTGTAGACTCCCTAGGACAAAACTTCTCTAATACAACTTTTGTCACGACCCAAACCAACAGTCTACGACGGGCACCCTATACCTTACTCAACTGAGTACCAACATATCGTATCTTCTCGTATCATGGTAACATAGATAAATGAGACGGAAAGGCTGTCGTAGGATAACTAGAATAAAACATGTAGTACCAACCTATACATAAGACATACGGACCTATAAGGCCAATGTGATCCATTATATACTTTAAATATAGGCCGACGAGGCCATATAAATATCCGTACACATGACATCTATCGACAAGCCTCTAAGAGTACATACTTATCATAAAGGTCGGGACTGACCCCGTTGTACCAATCAATACATGTACTAATCATACTGAGCAAATAAGCAACTCCGGAGCAATGGAGCGCACCAACATATTCCGTAGAGCTGATAACCTACTTGAGGAATTTCGACCTGTCTATCAGGACCTGCGGGCATGAAATGCAGTGTACCCAGGCAAAAGGGACGTCAGTAAAAATAATGTACCGAGTATGTAAGGAATGAAAATCTGTAAATAATAGACATGAGAGAAACATGGACTAATAGACTCGACATGTAAGTCTGAATAACTCTATAAATAATGAGATACTCAGTGTCATGCATATGTGTATGAATGTCATGACGTTCATAGGTACATGTGTTCATAACATCATCAAGCCTTTGAGAGCATCCCATCATATCATCTCGGCCACTGTGGGCAAATCATCAACGTATACCAGCTGATCAGGTGGTGGTGCGTATATAACGACGTAATCTTTTCCCATATCCCATATACATACATACATGCATGCATACATACATACATATATATATATATATAATATATATACATATATACACGTATACAACGTCGTCTGGTCATGGGTCAATGTACATGTATAAATGAATGCAATGCATGAGAAGTACAACAATAAAATCTCTCGGCATTTCATCAGACCATTATACCTCTGATTAATATCATGAAACAAACTTTATCAACTTACGTATTTTCTGAGACCCATGAACAGACGATAGAATAATAAGACATATGATAATTCAAGAACATAGGCATCTCTAATACTTCTATGAATAGAGTAATTTATGGAAGTTGTGCATTTACTCGTTTCGTTCATGACATATAGATCATGCCAAAAAGAAAGAAGGGATAGCCTTAACATACCTGTGTCGATTCTCTTGACAATCCCTCTAATACATGTCAGTTGCGACAAAACACATTACGACGGATCGAGGTAGGGAAAATATGTATGATATTTTTGAGAAAGATTGCACTGTACTTTCGTAGAATCGCAAAATCTCACATTACAGCTCCGACCATTGTAAATCACGTATAAAACCTCTTTGAAACGTGATGTTGTATCTTCTAATATTAGGTGGGGGGGGGGGGAAAGAAAACATTAGCTTGAATGAGCTAAAGTGAATATATTTATATAATTCATGTTCAGAAGGCTTAAATAGAATTTGAACCATGTTATCTAATCTAATAATGTGACACCTTGCTACATTATTATATGAGTCACTTAGTGTCTTTGTAAACCATTTCGTTGGCTGCCACATGGGGGTTCTTTGTCTCCACCGATTAATTATCCACAAATCCTTAATTACATGATTAATCTTCTATTAAACCAATAATTAATCAATTATCCATATAATTAATAATTATATTAAATTACTTAGAATATTATTCACTTTTAACACATCTTATACATCTTTCTATCATAGTCATGTGGTACCTTGTATGGTACTAGTTCATAAGTACCGTGTATTTTAGCTCGGACTGCATCTTATCCCAAATTGTCAAACTTCGACGAAACCTATTTTCTTCGATTTGCTTACCCTCTCTCCTTCAAGAATTTACTCATCACTTGTTTGAAATAGCATACTGTGTATAATCTCAAAATAATCTCAATCTTGAACTTATGTCGATTAACTTACGACAAAACTTTAATGTACGAAAATGCGGGATGTAACATCTCATTTCCAAGCTTTCATCAATTCGCTTATGGTGTACTTTCATGTACGAAAACATGGGGTGTAACAGATAGATGGTCGGCTACTTGGTTTTCTCTGCCTTTTCGATATCGTATTTCTACATCAAATTCATGTAACAATAAAACCCAGCGCATCAATCTAGCCTTATATTTTTTTTTAAATTGTTACCTTATTATTGAATGATTGGTGTGGACTATGACTGTTGTTCTCACTAAGTATGCCCGAAATTTCTCAAAGGCCCACACAACGGCCAACAACTCCTTTTTAGTGGTAGTGTAATTCAGTTGTGCATCATCAAGAGTCTTACTCGCATAGTGTATGGAGTAAAACATCTTGTCCTTCCTTTGGCCTAGCACGGTCACATTAGCATGGTCACTTGAATCGTAATTCCAAATGGAAAGGACAAATCGGGAGACGCAATAATGGGGGGCAGCCACCAACTATTTTTGACCTCTTCAAATGCCTTCAGGCAGGCTTCATCAAAGTTGAATGCTACATCCTTTTCAAGTAACCTACACAAAGGAGTAGCAATATTTGAAATATCCTTAATAAAACACCTATCGAATCTTGTGTATCCCAAGAAACTCCAGACACCCTTCATAGAAATGGGTGGACGTAATTTTTCAACCGCCTCCACCTTCACCTTTCCAACTTCAATGCCACTCCTTGACACTTTGTGGCCCAACATGATGCCTTCTTGCACCTTCATAGAAATGGATGACACTCTCCCAATTTACCACCAAATTTATTTCTTCACAACGGGTCAACACCTTGCTCAAATTCTTCAAACAAACATCATAAGAAGACCCAAAGACTGAAAAATCATCCATGAAGACTTCCACCAATTTTTATCATATCAGTGAAAATAGCCATCATGCACCTCTAGAAGTGGTTGGTGCACTGTGGAGTCTAAACAGTATATGCTTGAAGGCGAAAGGGACATAAAGACAAGTAAAAGTGGTCTTCTCCTGATCCTCTAGGCATATGACAATCTGGTTTTACCCCGAATAACCATCAAGGAAGTAATAATATTCATGCCCCGCCAATCTGTCCAACATTTTGTCAATGAATGAAAGTGGGAATTGGTCCTTGAGGGTTGCTTTGTTAAGCCTTCTGTACTCAATACAAACTCTCCACCCTGTCACGGTGTGAGTAGGAATTAACTTATTTTTTCTCACTCTCTACCACAGTCATCCCCTCATTTTTAGGCACAAATTCTACTAGGCTTACCCAGTTGCTATCGGAGATAGGAAAGATGAATCTTGCATCAAGCCACTTAATTACTTCCTTTTTCACGACCTCTTTANATTGCACTAGGCTTACCCAGTTGCTATCGGAGATAGGAAAGATGAATCTTGCATCAAGCCACTTAATTACTTCCTTTTTCACGACCTCTTTAATTTTATTAGGATTTAATCTCCTTTGTTTCTCAATACTTGGGCGGTGTCCATCTTCCAGAAAGATTTTATGCATGCAAGATGATGGAATGATTCCTTTGATGTCAGCAATTATCCGCCCATTAGCCTTTTATGCTTGCGAAGTACTCTAGGCAAGTTTTCTTCTTGCACGTCAGCCAAGTTGGATGAGATAATCACTAGTAATGTCTCATAGTTCCCCAAATAAGCATAGTGCATATGCGATGGAAGGGGATTAAGTTCTTTCTTTGGAGCGTCTTCAATAAATGGCTTAGGAGGGGTCAGTGTGACATACCTGTCCAACTCCTCAAATCTCCCAAACCCATGGACGTAATTGCAAGATATGTCAAGTACATGCTCAATTTCTCCCATCATCTCATATTCAATGTCTTTTTCATCCCCAATCAAGGCTCTTTAAAGTGGATCTATGGGGCTCATATACGTCACCAATGACGTCACATCACTTTCCACTACATAAATCATGGATAGCTCTTCAAAGTGGGTGGCAATATGAGTGCTTTAAACACATTGAATACCTCTACTTGGTCACCCACTCTCATCGTTATCTTACCTTGACACACATCAATTATAGCTCGTTCCACGGCTAGGAATGGACGCCCAAAAATAAATGGGACTTCCTGATCAGGCTCATAGTCCAAGATAATGAAATCAACAGGGAATATGAAAGAACCCACTTGAACTAACACATCTTCAATTACACCTTCAGGATGAGCAAGGGAACGATCAACCAACTGCAAAATCACTATGGTTGGGCACGTCTTACCTGACCCCAACTGTCTAAACATAGATAGCGGCATCAAATTGAAGCTCTACCCAAGATCACATAAAGATCGCTCGATTGTGTTCTTACCCAACGAAATTTGGATAGTGAAGCTACCCGGATCCTACAATTTCAGAGGTAGATTGCTTTGAATCCTTGAGCTACATTCTTCAGTGAGTTCCACAGTCTTTAACTCTGTTAACTTCCTGTTATTCGCCACTATGTCCTTGATGTATTTGGCATATTTGGGAACTGCTTTCAGGGTGTCTACTAGTGAAATATTTATTTGCACCTACTTCAAAATATGAAGAAACGTTTTATAAGCGCCATTATCCTTCACTTTCTGCAATCTTTGAGGAAACGGAGGTGGTGACCTTGCAACTAATGGTGGGGGTTGCTTAGCCACTGCCTTTTCAGCTGGCTTGCTTCTCTAACTCCTTTGATGTTTCTGATTCTACTTCTATGGTGGCCGGTTTCTCATGAAAGGTCACTTATTTTCTCTTTTTGGACTAGACTTCTTCTAACAGACTCCTATTCCATAATGAAGGTTCCTTAAGATTAGCCTCAGTGTCTCTTGGAAAAGCCCCAACTGGTCGAGTGTTTTGGGCACTAGCAAGTTGCCCCATTTGTCGCTCCAAATTTCTCATTGTTGCTGCTTGGGCATGCTGGTAATCCATTAATTTCTTCATCATCTACTCAAGGTAACTCAACGGGTTTGCAGGTTGTTCAGCCTGAGGTGATCTATATTGTTGTTGAGGTGCTTGTGGCATGTACTGATTCTGAGCACATTGGTTTCCACCCCAAGAGAAGTTTGGGTGGTTCCTCTAGTTAGGATTGTAAGTGTTCCTATAGTGGTTTGTCTGGCCCCTAATGATTACCCACAAAACAGACAGACTCTGGATTAACTAGGCATAAGTCGCTGGTGTGACCCTCTCCACATACTTCACAAAATATATGAACATGTTACACTGGCTGGGTTTGTTGCTTGTTAATACCAAGGTTATCCGATTTACTTGGTTGTCCAATGTGGCAATCTGTGTTGATAATTCAGACACTACATCAAACCCGATAACCCCTACAGATTTTTGCACTGCGTGTCTACACATCTCTCTTTGCCGATCAGGATTGCTTTTTGAGATTTTGTCAATAAGGCATATATCTCATCGAAGATTTTCTATAACAGTTGACCTCCGGCTGCAAAATCTACCACAATCTTTGTCTCATGATGCAGCCCTTCTATGAAAGTGTGAGCTAACACTTCATTTGTCTAATTGTGATGAGGACGCTCTGAGCAACCCCTTAAACCTTTCCGAAGTTGAGAATAAAGACTCTCATGATTTCTATTTGATGGTGACTATCTCACTCCTGGTCTTTGCAGCTTTTCCTGAAAGGAAGAACCTTGCCAAAAATTTCCTCGCCAGATTATCCATGATGTAATAGAATTAGCTGGTTCCGCCTTCAACCATCGCTTTGTTTCGCCCAACAGATAGAACGGGAAACGTGTTAGCCTCACATAGTTTGGAGTGACTCTGCTAGTGATATAAGTATCACTAATCTCCAAGAAATTGAGGATGTGTTGATGTGGCTCCTCGTGTGGAAGACCCATAAACTGCCCATTCGCATGTAGTAGCTGGATCATGCTCTGTTTCAGCTCAAAGTGCCCAGTGATTCCGGGCTTCACAATTCTGCTGGTGACATGTTGGGCGTCGCCACCTCCTGAACAACCATATGTTGCTCCTCTGCCATGTCCACAGGAAATTGAACAAGTGCCTGAAGATTATTTGTGTCCCTTGCTTCCCTCAACCTCCTGTGAAATGTTCTCCCAGGTTAGGGGTCAAAGCCTTGAGGTCTATCCTGGATTCTAACCATTCACACTTAATCAAGGTTCCTGAGAGCAGAGAAACAATTAAGTAACATTAACTTGATGAAATAAACAATTAAAGCTAAAACTAGAAAGTAGTGAATATTCAAGTCCCCAGCAATGGCGCCAAAAACTTGTCGCTCCGAAACGCACACGCAAGTATACGTGGTCGTAAAAGTAATAAAATGATAAGTCGAGTGTCGAACCCATAGAAACTTGTACTAACTACCCACTAGTTTCACTAAGATTATTATCCAGTCAAGTATTTTCGCATTCAAAAGTGTGATTATACTACACAATAATTCTAATAACTAATTTATCAAGCAGCAAATCCTATTATGTTATAATTAACTTTCATTTTCATACAATTAACTCTTTGTTGCTAATTAATTGAGAAATTGCTCTCGTAGCCTTCTCCCGAAGAACTACTCGTCTATTCAAAATAGATTAACGCATATATTCCTATGGAATCAATCTATTAAGAGTTCAATAAGATTACGNTAACTAATTTATCTAGCAGCAAATCCTATTATGTTATAATTAATTTTCATTTTCATACAATTAACTCTTTGTTGCTAATTAATTGAGCAATTTCTATCGTAGCCTTCTCCCGAAGAACTACTCGTCTATTCAAAATAGATTAACGCATATATTCCTATTGAATCAATCTATTAAAAGTGCATTAAGATTACGATATTTAATATAGTACGGTGACTAGGTATATTTTTATCCTAACCACAAATCCCCACCCCCCCAGAGTTAAGATCATGCTCTCTTAAATTCTTCTCTAATCTAAACACTTTAAACGACAATATTCATGGCTAAATCACAACCCCAAAACTATATTTTTTAGCCACTCATGATAATATCAAAACAAATTCACAAGTATTAAATAATTGATAATATTGAGAAAAGCTGAAGAAAAATGAGATCATCGCTCCCGGATGTTCCTAGCGTGTATTTTTGTTTCAAAGTAGCGTCTCTCCTCTAAAAATTGGCTTAGTCTTGCTTTTATACGAGTTGGGTAGGTCTTGGACCGAAATAACCTTGTCCTGAGCAAAGTTGGAGAGATTCCCATCACCAGCGCCTAGTGTAGCGTGGGGCGCTGGCCATTTGAACCTTCTATAAATTGCGCCAGAGGTGGAGTGGGACGCTGCTTGCGGCTCTGGAAATCAACAGTTTTCATTTTTTCTCCGTTTTGGCTCTAATCTTACACCTTTCGCCCCCTATTGCTTGATAAATAGGGATTTGCACCTATTATTTACTCTCGTTTTCTTAGGTTTTGAGGCAAAATTGCATTAAGAGACTCCCGAAATCTAATGCAAGGTGTTTAAATCTCATAATTTGAGTTAAGTTGAAGACAATGACTAAAGATAACTCAAACATAAGCAAAACTTGCACAGCCCAAGAACCCAGTAAAAGCGCTAAGAGCGCTATTATTCCGCTGCAGCGGAAGCCACTTCGTTGCAGTGGAATTCTATTCGCTGCCCCAATCCAAACTTCAGATAATGTTTTTTGGGACCCTACTGAACCGTTGTCCACACCATTATTCCGGTGCAGCGCTGTCCTAGCTAGTGCACCATTCAACAATCCGCTAGGAGCGGAATTCAAAGATCAGAGAGTTGCTAACAAGGGTCCTACACAGTAGCGCGGTCAGCGGTGAAATTCTGTTGCCGCGCATTCATGTCCCGTTGTAGCATTCCAGTTTTTCGCTGGGAGAGGAATGAAAGTTCAAAGAGGTAGTTGATCCAGAAATTCCGTCTGCGCTCATTATTTCATGGCCGCGGAGGTCATTTCACTTGGGCGTTTAGCATTTTGTTGGGAGCGGAATCTCCATAGGGGCAGTTTTTTCCAGTATTTTCAGCCTTGTATAAATACTATTTTTTCTCATTTTTAGGTCATCAGACATTGTAGGGAGCTCGTGAATAGTGCCTTTTTACGGTTTTGAGTAATTTTAGCTTATATTTTACCATTATTCTTAGATTTGATCTCTGTAAACAACTTCTATGGCTTTAATTTCATCATTTATCTAGACCCACAAGCTAGGGTTATGACCCAACCCTAGTGTGGGTAACTAATGGGTCTTCTATTTTAGGATGAATTTGTGATTGGGTGTTTGATTTTTAGTCTATTTCATGCTTAATTCACTGAATTAGTGGTTGTAAACACTGATTCATGCCTTGTTGACTAGGGTTACTCTTGAGAAAGATGACCCAAGTCTAGGTAAAATAGGCGACCAAGGAATTGGGGTAGACTCAAGAGATTGATATCCCCAACTAAAGGGTAGATACTAGAGATGGTGATACCCGACTTGAGCCATTTCATTTGCTTTGTTGAAACACCCAATTGGACTTGAGAAAGCCAATTCAGGCAAAGGCACCCAAGCTACCGCGAGGTATTGGGTGAGTAAATTAGTACGAGGTTATGTCATAGGCCCATGATTAACACAAATCTATCCTAGATGTTAGATCCCGCTAGTTACTCGCCTAGGAGTAAGTTGCATCTCTAGTGCCTTTTAATACTTGATAAAATCCCACAAAAATATTGTACTTAGTTTAACAATAGAGACCTCTAGCACTAAACTTAGTATAGATACAAAACCATCCATGTTTAGAAGAGCAATTAAGAACAAGCAACACTACTAAATCGGATAGGAACTCAACTCTCATTGCATAACTCCCTATGGATATCGATCCTGACCTTGTCGAGTAAAATCTGTGTCGACCTTGCCTTGCTACTTAATAGTGGTATAGGGGGGCGTGGATCACTTTTTGGCATTGTTGCCGGGGAGTTAGAACGTTCGATTAGTTGTGTAGATTGTTTTTATTTCCTTCTATTTTTTTTAGCTTGTGTGTTTAAATCACTACAGGTAGTTATGGTTGTTCCTTTGGCAAATATTATACTGAGGGAGGAGGTAGATGATAACGGGGAAGATGAGTTGCATCAAATACCTCCATCTCAAGGATGGGGCCGACAAGCCAATGTCAATGATAATATTCCAGACCCTCCCCCGGCTCCTCCAAGAGTAGCTCCTTGGGTGCCTCCGAATTAGGGATATGCCAGTGCTATTGTCCCACCCAGAAACAGGGGGGGCAATTTTTACTAATCCCATGTTGACACTTATGGAGCAGCGAGGATACTTCACGGGTGCTCCTCATCAGAATGCCTACAAGCACTTAAAAGGCTTTGTGGACACATGTTGGGGGAGAAAGCAAACCAATGTATCAGAGGATGCCTAGAGGCTCAGATTATTTCCTTTCTCTCTCCGAGGGAAGGCACTAGATTGGCTTGAACGACTCCCCAATCATTCTATCTCTACATGGGATTAGTTGGCTAATAACTTCATTTCCAAGTGTTTCTCTCCCGGACACGTGGAAGCTTTGCAAGATGATATATTGGCATTCAAGCAAGAGCCAAATGAGCCCCTTCACGAGACTTGGGAGCGCTACAGAACTATGGTCAAAGAATGCCCCAATAATGGTATGACTAGGGCCATGATACAACAAACATTCTAATAAGGCATTAATACGACCAATCAGTGTATGGTCAACCAACTAGCTGGGGGAAACTTCATGAAGCTATTTACAATGAGGCATGTGACATTCTGGATGAAATGGGTGACACTTCGTCAGCATGGCAAAGTCGGGCTAATGTGCCCCAAGGTGATCCAAATGTGATAAATCTCCATAAAGAGCTTCAGGACCATGGACAAGCCATTTCGGAGCTTACCACTATCATGAATCAACTTGCTAAGGCGCAGCTTCAACAAATCCAAGGGCCAAAGCAAGTGCATGCTATGGAATGGGTAAATCTTTTGGTTAACAAGCGAAGGCCACGTGGAAATCAAATGCAAAACAACAATGACCAATGCGATCAGAGAGTGAGTGGATACAATCATAAGGATTCCTATGATGAGAAAAATGAAGATGTGATGTGTGCCAACAATTTCCAAGGGCAAAGGAACAATCAAGGGAGCAACAAAAATTTGAACAATCAAAGGCAAAGAAACTTGAACAACAATAACAACTCTAGCAATTAGGGGAACAATAATCAACAATGAGGAGGCAACAACAACAATTGGAACGGGAACAATAATAGCAATTGGGGTGGAAACGATAATCGAGGGTCGGGCTTTCAAAGGCCCCCGATGTACCAACAACCCAAAAATCCACCCCCGTATCAGTCCCAAGGTCAGACTTCATCAAGCAATGATACGGGCCAGATGGATCAAATGTTTAAACAAATGATGGAACGGAATTAGGATTCGGATGCTCAAATTGCCTCCCACTACCTCAAACTGCAATCTTGAGGTCCAAATGGGACAAATATCACAAGCTTTGAAAACTCACACGAAAGGAGCACTACCTAGTGACACGGTGGTGAACCCTAAAGGTGGGAACAACAACAACAATACATGACATGCAATGGAGGTGACCACAAGGAGTGGTCGAGGTGGTGAGGCTAGTTCTTCCAAGCAAAAGAGGGTTGTTTGTGATGATGATGAATTTCAACATGATAAGGTTCTTATTGAGGTTGAGAATGTGGTTGAAGAGCCGATGAATAGTGAAGTGAGGATTGACATCAATGACAATGAGGAGGAAACACAAAACGACGTGAACCCGTCTAGGGAACACGTAATTGACATACCCGAATCGGTTGTGCCAAAAGCCAAGGCTCCATTGCCTAGACCTCATCCTCCCTATCCTTAAATATTGGCTAAGAAGAAGACTGAGAATCAGTTCAAGAAGTTCATAGATATGATGAAGATTTTTTCCATCAACGTACCATTAGTTGAGGATTTTGAACAAATGTTGTGTACACCAAGTTTATGAAAGACTTGGTCACAAAGAATATATCCATGGAGTGCGAGACAATAAAGATGACCCACCAAGTGAGTGCAATTGTGCACTCAATGGCACCCAAACTAGAGGACCCCGGAGCATTCACTATCCCTTGCACTATTGGTAGTGCGGACTTTGCCAAGGCATTGTGCGACGTGGGTACTAGTATTAATTTGATGCCTTATTCAGTCTTTAAAATGTTGGGAATTGGATAACCTAGATAAAATTCTATGTGACTTCAAATGGCAGATCGAACTATGCAACGACCCTTGGGTATTCCTGACGATGTTTTGGTGAAGGTCAACAAATTTATCTTTCCCGCGGATTTGGTGATATTTGATTGTGAGGTCTATTATGAAGTGCAAATTATCTTGGGTAGACCTTTCCTAGAAACGGGGAAGGCCTTGGTAGATGTGGAGGCGGGTGAGCTCACCTTCCGGGTGGGCGATGAAAAGGTCATTTTCCACGTTTGCAAGTCAATGAGGAAACCAAATAGTACGGAGGTATGCTCCTTTGTAGATCTAGTCACCGAGGTAATAATTGATGAAACAAGCTCAATTATCAATGTGGAGGATCCCATGGAAGCGGTCTTATTGAATCATGAAGATGTGGTGACGGATTGCTTGTTGAGTGTACTAATGCATTGCAAGGCATGGATTTTTATTCTTATGGACCCCGCAAGCTATCTTGCGATTTGGTAAATCGGAAAAATCTACCGACAAAGCCCTCAATCGAGGAGCCACCAACCCTGGAGTTGAAGCCTCTTCCACCACACCTCAGGTATGCGTTCTTAGGCCCTGTTTGTACTTTACCTGTTATACTTTATTCTTGCCTAACCCAATTGCAAGTAAATTCTACACTTGAAGTGCTCCAAAGGAGAAAGAAGGCCATTGGTTGGACTCTAGGTGATATTCGGGGCATAAGCCCCGCCTTCTATATGCATAAAATAATTCTTGAAGATGATGCAAAGACCCCCGCAGAACATCAACAGAGGTTGAACGAGGCAATGCAGAAGGTGGTCAAAAAGGAGATAATCAAGTGGCTTGATGCTGGGGTCATCTACCCAATCTCTGATAGTGCTTTGACTTCTCCAGTCCAATGTGTTCCAAAAAAGGGTGGCATGACAGTGGTGCATAATGAAAAGAATGAGTTGATTTCCACTCGAACTGTGACTGGTTGGAGGGTTTGTATGGATTATAGAAAACTGAACAAGGTGACCTAAAAGGATCACTTTCTTTGCCCTTTTTGGACCAGATGCTTGATAGCCTTGTTGGGAGGGCTTTCTATTATTTTGTTGGACGGGTATTCAGGCTACAATCAAATACTTATAGCCCTAGAAGATCAGGAAAAGACAACCTTCACCTGTCCCCATGGAACATTTGCTTTTTTAAGGATGCCATTCTCTTTATGCAATGCACCCGCCACATCCCAGCGGTGCATGATGGCAATTTTCACGGATATGGTTGAAGATTTCTTGGAGGTGTTCAAGGATGACTTCAGCATAGTCGGGGGCTCACTTGAGGAGTGTTTGCAAAATCTTGATAAATTTATCGCCCGGTGTGAAGAAACCAACCTTGTATTGAATTGGGAAAAGTCCAATTTCATGGTCGAAGAAGGCATAGTCCTTGGCCATAAAATCTCAAAAGATGGCATTGAAGTGGATAAAGCCAAGATCGAGGTTATCTCCAAGTTGCCTCCTCCAACTTCGATGAAGGGATTTCGAAGTTTCATTGGGCATGCGATATTTTACCGGAGATTCAGTAAAGATTTTTCGAAAGTGGTAAATCCCCTATGCAAACTATTGGAGAAAGATTCCAAGTTTGAGTTCAATGTGGAATGTTTGCACGCCTTTGAGTTGTTGAAGCATAAGTTAACTACCACACCAATAATCACCACGCAAAATTGGATCTCTCCTTTTGAGCTCATGTGTGGCTCAAGTGACGTGGCGGTGGGTGCGGTTTTGGGCCAACGGGTAAACAAAATTTATCATCCCATGTACTATGCAAGCAAAACCATGAATTCCGCCCAAGTAAACTATACCGTCACAGAAAAGGAGTTGTTGGCTATTGTATTTGCTATGGAAAAATTTAGGCCTTACCTCATGGGCGCCAAGGTGATTGTGCACACCGATCATGTGGCGCTTTGGTACTTGATGACAAAGAGGATTCAAAATGTAGGCTTATGAGGTGGGTCTTGTTGCTCCAAGAATTTGATCTAGAGATTGTTGATAGATTAGGGACCGAAAATTAAGTTGTAGATCATTTGTGCCGGTTGGAGAAGCAAGGAAGGCCCAAAGATGGCCTTGAAATCAATGATGCCTTTCCGGATGAGCAGCTTCTCTCGGTGTCTATGCAAAACATGTCTTGGTTTGCGGACATTGCCAACTTTTGTGTTACCGGTGTTGTCCCGTGTGAGCTCTCTTCTAACCAAAGGAAGAAGCTTAGACGGAACAGCTTGGATTATTATTGGGATGAGTCATACTTGTTCATAATTTGCAATGATGGGGTCATTCGCCGGTGTGTCCCCCGGGAAGAGAAATTGACCATTCTGGATTCTTGCCATTCCTCGCCCTACGGTGGCCATCACGGTAGCGCAAGGACAGCTTCTAAAGTGATGAGTTGTGGATTTTATTGACCTACTTTGTACAAAGATGAAAGTAACTTAGTGAAGAGGTGTGACGAATGTCAAATAGCGGGTGGCATATCAAAGAAGGATGAAATGCCCCTCACAACGATCCTTTAGGTTGATATATTTGATGTGTGGGCCATTTACTTCAAGGGCCCTTTTGTCAGCTCGTGTGGTAATAGCTACATTCTCGTGGCTGTGGATTATGTCTCAAAATGGTCCGAGGCCGTGGCTTTGCCCATTAATGAAGCATGGAATGTGGTTGGTTTTCTCAAGAAAAATATTTTCACACGATTTGGGACACCTTGAGCTATCATAAGTGACGGGGGATCTCATTTTTGTAATCGGGCTTTTGATACGTTGCTTGCCAAGTATGGGGTAAATCACAAAGTTTCCACTCCTTACCATCCTCAAGCCAGTGGGCAAGTTGAAGACTCAAATCAGGAAATTAAGAACATTGTGTCGAAGATCGTGAATTCAAATAGGACCGATTGGTCAAGAAATCTTGATGATGCACTTTGGGCATATAGGACTGCTTCAAGATGCCGATTGGTATGTCACCGTACCGGTTGGTGTATGGTAAGGCATGTTACCTCCCGGTCAAGTTGGAGCACAAGGCACTTTGGGCTTTGAAGAAGTTGAACTTGGATTGGGACACTGCTTCAAATTTTTGTGTTGATCACCTTAACGAGCTTGATGAGTTTAGATTTCGTGCCAATGCAAGCTCTTCTTTACGTAAGGAGAAAATAAAGTATTTGTATGACAAGTATGCTAAGGACCTAGAATTCAAAGTGGGAGACTTGGTTTTACTCTTCAACTCAAGGCTTCGTCTCTTTCCGGGCAAACTCAAATCAAAGTGGAGTGGTCCATTCAAGGTGGTGTTGGTTACACCCTTTGGTGCCCTTGATCTAAAGAACAAGAATGGTGAAATTTTTCATGTGAATGGGCATCGGATCAAACACTACTTGGGGAAATTTGAGGATAGCCACATGGTGGCTTTGTTGAAATTCACTTGATCATGGTAACTTGCGTCATGCCGCGACATTAAATCAGGCGCTTCTTGGGAGGCAACCCAAGTGTTTTCCTTTCTTTCTTTTTGTTTCTTCTTGTTAGAATAGATTTTTTCTGGAACTAACCTTTTTGTGAAATTGGTGTAGGATTTGGTGGATGCACTGCAGGAACACAGTTTGAAAAAATGAGCAAACAGGTACAAAACCACTGCCGCAGTCATAATTAAGCGGTCAACGGTTACAATTCTGCTGCAGCGTAAAAATTTCTACGGATGTGGACATGATGAGCCCAGATACAGACTCTCTGAAGTTTACCTCTGCTGCAGCAAACAGAATTCTGCTAACAGTATTTGGATTTCGCTGTAGTGGCAAACTCCGCTGACAACGAAGAACTTTCAGGCCCAGTTCTTCAAAATGGAATAAAGCGCGGTCAGCGATAAAATTCCGCTGTCGCGCTAGGTAAGTCAGTGGGGCTCCAGTTTTCAAGCATAAATATTGAGAGACCCCCTTCGTTTACCCTTTTCACTCGTTCGCATCCCAGACCACTGTTGTTGTTCATCACATTCACTGTGCATCCAAGCTTCACTCTTCTCACAACTTAACATCCTACATCATCATCTAACAGTGGTATGTTCATAATATTTTATTTTAGTTGTAGATTTCTTTCAACTTTTTATGTGTTCTTCTTAGTTTTCTTTTCTAAATTGAAGTTATTAAAGCCTTAATTCTTGAGCATGAGTCACCAAGGGGATATAATCAATGGGGTAGTAATTCCTTATTGCTTAAGGGGGTATAGGGTTCTAATTTCATGTATTTCAAGCCTAAATTTGTGAGAATGGTAAAACCCTAGTTTTGAAAACCTACTGTCAGTGTGCTTTAATTTAGAATTCCGCTGCAGAGGACCAAAAAGCCACTGACAGCGGAATCATCGGAGGTCAATATTTTTTATTGTTAAATTCTATTGCAGCGGCCAAAATTTCACTGACAGTGGATGTCTTTTTTTAGCATTGTTTTGATTCTCTGCAACACTTATGTTTGTGCATTCATTGGGTACTTGTATACCATGTTTTAACAACCTTCATTGACATGTTTGCAGACAATGGTTAGATCACGAGGTGGCTCAGATAAGCAACCCGGGAGGGGTGATTCTTCTGGGGGTCGTGGCAAGGGAAAACAACAGGCAGCACCCCTAGGCCCGACAAAGGCTATTGACAAGAAGCAAACAAGAAAAAGGCCAACTCCCAACCCATCAGAATCCAGTGAATATGTCCCCTCTCGGGAGGCTTCAGAGGGGAACGGTAGTGCAGCTTTATCAAAGGCCTTGTCCCAACCTAGGAGGCTTGTCAACGAGCCTACTACCTCATCTTCTTCTGACATCCTGGGTCTATCCAATGACTCCTCACCCCCTAAGGACAGCGGTGCAGCAACTCAGTCCACCGCACCTGCCTCTATCAACCTTGACAATTCTAATGATACACCAGATGATGGCAGGGGTGGTGACACCCAAGTACAGGTAGAGGGACCACTCCGGACCATAAATCCATCAGCGTGGAAGGATCGTTTTGTCTATGAAATGGCCTACCACAAATTCAGAGGGTGGTGGTCTTAGAGCTCACGTGTTCTGGAGAGGCCTTTCATTGATAGGGATCTTCTACCCCACAACCCGAATGTAGAAAAGCAATTTGAAAAAAGGGTAGGGTGGAAGTTCTTCACTAGCACGGTTGAGGATGCAAATGAATATGTAGTGAAAGCATTTTATCCCAATGTCACCCACACCAAAAGGGGCACATGTCTTACCCAGGTTCGAAACAAGAAGATTTAGTACAGTGGTAGTGAAGTCAACGACTATGCTTGTTTTAATAATGAAGATGAGACTCGCTACCAGGAGAAAGTGAACTTGGGATTTGGCTCGTCCATGGCTAGCTTCGGTTATTGATATCCCTGGGACTACTCCGACATGGTTGACTCCAGGGGCCATTATTAATAGGAACACACTCAGCTTTGAAGCTAAGGGTTGGGCGACATTTGTGTGTAGCCGGATAGACCCCATCTTGCATAACAGTGACATGCCCATCTCACGTGCTCTTATTATGGGAGAAATTATGGATGGCATCCTGATCAATGTTGGTAATAACATGGCTAGGGTGATTGACAGGATAGTCCAGAAGCATGAGAGCTCTTATCTCTTTCCCAACTTCCTCACTATGTAATTTAAGGACATGGGAGTTGGGGGAAGGGAATTTGATGTTACGGTGAAGGCAAAGTCATCATTCTCCTGGAATAGTCTAAAAGGTCCAGACAACCCCAAAGCCACAACCTCTACTACTCCTGGTACTTCTACTATTGCTGAGCCTTCTACTGCTGCTGAGGGTTCCACTGCTACACTGAGGCCCACTGTTACTGCCATCATGGAGTCATCCTCTAGTCCTTCCATTGCCATTTCGGTCTCAGTGCCTACCTCTTCCACATACCCTCAGACTGCTTTGAGGGTGTCTCAGACACTTGTAAGTATCAATAACTAGTTGCATATAGCTTCTTCTAAGATTACTGATCTTTCTACCACAATTGTAGCTCAGTCAGCTCCAGCACAGATTCAGTTGCCTCCATCATTGGAAGAGACATTTGAGGAGCCTGGTTGATAATCAGAAGAAGATTATGGAGACCCTGGACAAGCATGGGAAGGAGATTCATTCTTTGGGCAAATCCATGAAGAAAATGAAGAAGACTCAAGATGACATGAAGAAGAGTCAGGTGGAGATGTAGAAGACTCAAAATGATCTGAAGAAAGAGGCCGCGAAGCTCACAGCTGCGGGGGACATCCCCCTTGATCTATTGATAGGAGATCCCCCACCTACTTATCAGGCTGCACAGGTTCAGGAGCAGGAGTTCACCTCAGCTCCAGTTCGCAGAGGAGTCATCCCCCAGACTGATGACGTGGAGATCCAACTTGAGGATCCAGCGGGATAGGCCTCCTCACAGCCACAGGACCCTGCACTATCTAGTGCCACTTAGCCTTCTTCTACAGCTGACCCGGACCCCATGCAGACTGAGAAATCCTAGGGAGTTCTCATTTACTCTCTCTTACCCCTTTACCTTCTCTATATTTTTGTGCATTTAGCATTGAGGACAATGTTATTCCTTATTGGAGGGGGTGGCCTCTATTTGGTGATTCAGACAATTTGACATATTTTGGGTTTTAATAACTTCTGATACTATTTTTCGTTTCTTTATTTGCATTTCCGTACTTTCGGTTTGTTTTACCTTTGGTATGTGTATATTCAGTTTCCTTTCTTATGTATATATTCATTCCCCTTTTGATTTATATTCTTCTTAATCCCCTATTGTACATATTCATTTTTACTTTTTCGTATTTTTACTTTATAACTTATTTAGTATTTTCCTTTATAGTTTAGCTTCTTATTTCGTTTAGTAGCTTCTTTTTGAATTTATAGCTTCTTCTTTACTTTGTTGCCAATAAGCCCTTGGTTTTCTTAAAGCCACAGCTCTTTCCAATGGTGGAAATTGTGTGAACCAGGTGTCTCTTCCCTACGACGGACGGTGTGACAACATTCTTAAGGCACTGAGCCCGTTTTTCATTTTGTTTTTGTTTTCCTTTGTTTTGGTAGTATTAAATAAATGTGACTGAATAAGCTTCACTTGGAACCAGCATACTTACCTTTGACCTCATGGTTAGAGACAAGTTACAGACGAGTCTAGTTCTAATTGTGACCCTTAGAGTCTTGAGTTGACTAAGACTGTCGTCGGGTTGTGTTTATAGCCATATGTGAGTCTTCAATCTAAACCAAGGTTGTTGTGTGCCCTCGACTCTATGCTTTTTAAAGATCCTGAAGTTTGAGAGGTGAGATTTGAATTGCATATCCCGAGTTCCATGCCTAAAAGTCTTGAACTTTCCCCAAGTGTTTTTCTAGGCGAAATCTTAAGTTAGCTCGACTTGTGAAATGATCATAGTCTCTCCTTGATTCCATGTTGAAATTAAAGACCTCCATAGCGTACCATGATAATATCCTTAGTCAACCCCCTTTGAGCCTAAGCCTATTTGTTCAGAAAACCATGTTACAAACATTCATCCGTTCTCTAATGACCCTCTCTCGGCACCCATTCTTTCCTTGAGCACTCATGATAAAAAAATAGTTGAAATCATAAGTTAGGGGAGGATAGACGAGAAAATTCAAAGTGATGAAAGAAATTTCCATAAAAGGAAATGCCAAATAAAATGATGAAAAGCAAAACAAGTCAAAAAGAAAATAAAAGGTTGAAAGGATTCAACAAAACAAAGTTGAAAAGTCTTGGAATGATGAAAAAAGGAGAAAAGTGAGCCTCAAGTAAAATAAAGAGCTACAATGAGTCTCTCTAAGTTCCCCTAGGAAGAGAAAATGACTAAAAGAGTCAATAAAAACATGAGCTAAAATGTGAAAATGGAGTGCTTAAGGAGAGATGTTCTATCGTAGTTCATCATGTCCAAATTTGATCCAAAAAAGCCTTCATTACATCCCGTTAAATCCCTATAGGATCTCAAGTTGAGTGAGCTTACACAAGTGGTGATTACACGAGGGGCAAGCCTATGGTACTTAAAGCCGGACTTGTGGCATTATTTTGAGAGTGAAGAGAGCACCTCTTGATAATCCAAATTCTGAGAGTACATTATATATGGTGAGATGAGCTCATGGAAAGTAGAGGAGAAAGAGTTTGGGATCCACAGTGATTTAGGTGAAAGAGAGAAGCTCTTTGATGAATTGAGTCAACTCTTGAAGCTTCATTAGACCTAGTGAACTAAGAAAGTCATTGCATAATGTTGTCAATAATGCATTTGTGTTGAGGGTAATTATTAGCCCCAATTGAAGCTTGATGAAATCACATTTGAACAACTGAAATGCTTTTTCCTTTTCTTACGGAGGTTGGAGTTATCTTGTTTGCTTGAGGACAAGCAAAGCCTTAAGTTTGGCGGAGTTGATAACTAGGGATTTGCACCTATTATTTTACTCTTATTTTCTTAGGGTTTGAGACAAAATTGCATTAAGAGACTCCCGAAATCTAATGCAAGGTGTTTAAATTGCAGGATTGGAGTTAATTCGAAGAGAATGACTAAAGATAACTCAAACAGGAGCAAAACTTGCACAGACCGAGAACCCAGTAAAAGCGCTGAGAGCGCTATTATTCTGCTGGAGCGGAAGCCACTTCGTTGTAGCAGAATTCTGTTTGCTGCCCCGGTCCAAACTTCAGAGAGTATGTTTTGGGACCCTACTGAACTGTTGTCCATGCCATTATTTCGCTGCAGCGCTGTCCTAGCTGCTGAAGCATTCAACAATCCGCTGGGACCGGAATTCAAAGATCAGAGAGTTGCTAACAAGCGTCCTACACAGTAGTGCGGTCAGCGGTAAAATTTTGTTGTCACGTTTTTATGTCCGTTGCAGCGTTCCAGTTTTCCGCTGGGAGAGGAATAAAAGTTCAGAGAGGCAGTTGATTCAGAAATGCGGTCCGCGCTCATTATTTCGTGGTTGTGGAAGTCATTTCGCTAGGGCGTTTAGAATTTCGCTGGGAGCGAAATCTTCGTAGGGGCAATTTTGTCCAGTATTTTCAGCCTTGTATAAATACTATTTTTTCTCATTTTTAGGTCATCGGACAGTGTAGGAAGCTCGTGAATAGTGCCTTTTTACTATTTTGAGTAATTTTGAGCTTAGATTTTACCATTATTCTTAGATTTTATCTCTGTAAATAACTTCTATGGCTTTAATTTCATCTTCTATCTTAATTTCTTCTATGGAAATGAGTAGCTAGACCCACAAGCTAGGGTTGTGACCCAACCCTAGTGTGGGTAACAAATGGGTCTTCTATTTTATGATGAATTTGTGATTGGGTGTTTGATTTTTAGTCTATCTCATGCTTAATTCACTGTATTAGTGGATGAAAACACTGATTCATGCCTTGTTGACTAGGGTTACTCTTGAGAAAGATGACCCAAGTCTAGGTAAAATAGGCTAACAAGGAATTGGGGTAAACTCAAGTGATTGATAGCCCCAATTAAAGGGTAGATACTAGAGATGGTGATACCTGACTTGAGCTATTTCATTTGATTTGTTGAAACACTCAATTGGGCTTGAGAAAGCCAATTCAGGCAAAGTCACCCAAGCTACCGAGAGGTATTTGGTGAGTAATTTAGTATGAGGTTATGTCATATGCCGATGATTCACAAATCTATCCTAGATGTTAGATCCCGCTAGTTACTCGCCTAGGAGTAAGTTGCATCCCTAGTGTCTTTTAATACTTGATAAAATCCCACAAAAACATTGTAGTTAGTTTAACAATAGTGACCTCTAGAACTAAACTTAGTATTGATACAAAATCATCCATGTTTAGAATAGAAATTAATAACAACAAACACTACTAAATCGGATAGGAACTCAACTCCCATTGCATAACTCCCTGTGGATATCGATCCCGACCATGTCGGGTAAAAGCTGCTTTGACCTTGCCTTGCTACTTAATAGTGGTATTGGTGGGCGTAGATCATTGCCTCCAGATGATTCCTGCAGATAAAAACACCACGAATTAATATAAATCAACATATTTTACATCAACAAGAACAAAAGCTCCATCGTTTTGCATCCAAATGCTATTTCAAGGAGGGTTGACAGAGCCAAGTTAATTACTGGCATGAAGGAGGAATCCTTTCATATTACCTATCTTGGATGTCCTCTATACATTGGTAGAAAAGGGATCTCTACTTTCTCTGCATCGACTCAAAAGATTCTTAATAGAATTAGTGGATGGAACACTAAATTCCTATCCTCGGGTGGCAAGATTGTTCTTATTAAGCATGTCCTTCAAGCTATGCCATCACACCTTCTAGCTGTGATGCAACCTCCCAAGACAGTTTTTAACACCATGGAAAAAGCCTTGAATCAATTTTTCTGTAGTGGCTCAGATGGTAATAAAAGGTACCACTGGGCATCTTGGGACAATTTATCTTTTCCCTTTAGACAATGTGGAGTCAACTTTAGGAAGCTTGAGGACATGAGCGCAACTTTAGCTACCAAGCAGTGGTGGAAGTTTAGAACTATTGTAGCTTTTTAGAACTCTTTGAATACTATATTCATCTATTGAATACCTTCCTAAGCAAGTGAGAGGTCTGTTATATATGGATCACTGGAAGATCCCTAATTTCAGAGTTAGGACAAAGAAACATATCATTTAGTATATACATTTTTATGATTATGTTTTGTGCTTTAGAAGTTGTACAAGAGAGGAGTCCTCTCTTCAATTTGTTGGCAGAGTCACTGTGTAAAAACAGTAGTAGCACCAAAACTAGGAGTTTGGTGATATAACTGTAAAGAGGTGGGCATGTCCGTCTACGACCTTTTGTTTGAAGAGGTTAGGCTACATATACCTCTTGCACATGTATTTTGCTACTATTTATTAATCTATGAGGTAGGGTCAAGCCTAACCACCCACCATGAAGGTGGCTTAAAGATAAAAAAAAAAAATTATATCCGAAATTCACAGTAAAATACGAGGCAATATACATATAAATATATATACTTTAAGCTAAATAATAACGTACATTTCATGCCGTAAATATTTCTTTCTTCTTATATGATTAGTAAAGCACCTTTTACACTTTCCTAGTTAAATATATGTACGGAGTCATTCTACATTGTGGGGAGATTATGGGCTTAAGTATTCACTTGTTGTTTTCATAAAAAATAATTTAGAAGATAAAGTTCCGAGGAGAAAAGGAAAAGAGTCATATAATGGCTTGGCTCCTCCCTGAGTGGTGAGTCAGTAACTACAGTGGCATATAAGAGGGAATAAATAATAAGTGGTATTAGTTGTCATAAAGCATTCGGAGAGGCAATTTAGGGAGATAAAAGGAATAAAAATAGGCTTAGTGAAATCCCACATGACTGGACCTTAATAAAGAGCATCATATATACAGTAGCGCACAATTAGGGGTTTTGAAGTTAATAGATTTGTCTTTATTAATTTTTGATTAAGTTAATTAGTAAAAAGGAAGTGTCCACTAATGAAATAGTTTCATGGAGTTCATCACTTCATTCCTATTCCCCCTTACCCATTTTGTTAATGACCCACCATGCCTATTTTCCCCTTGAACTAAATACTCTTCTTTAACATAAAAAAAATTCTTTTTGTTAGTGGGCATTTCCCTTTTTGTGCCATCCATTTTCTTTCTAACGCGCCCGGGCGGAGCTAAAGCTTAGGCCGGCCATAATTTTGTTTTAAATTTTATTTTTATCTTAAAAAACTTATTGAATATATATATATATATATATATNAATCCCACATGACTGGACCTTAATAAAGAGCATCATATATACAGTAGCGCACAATTAGGGGTTTTGAAATTAATAGATTTGTCTTTATTAATTTTTGATTAAGTTAATTAGTAAAAAGGAAGTGTCCACTAATGGAATAGTTTCATGGAGTTCATCACTTCATTCCTATTCCCCCTTACCCATTTTGTTAATGACCCACCATGCCTACTTTCCCCTTGAACTAAATACTCTTCTTTAACATAAAAAAAAACTCTTTTTGTTAGTGGGCATTTCCCTTTTTGTGCCATCCATTTTCTTTCTAACGCGCCCGGACGGAGCTAAAGCTTAGGCCGGCCATAATTTTGTTTTAAATTTTATTTTTATTTTAACTTATTGAATATATATATATTATTAATTTAAATTTAATAATTTAAAAAGAATATAGTTCTATGCGGCCCCTCTCACAACCATTCCCACCCTAAAAGGTTCTTTATATTCCCTACATGTGAACCTTAGATCCCTCTATAGTTACAATTTTTTTCAAGTGATATCAGCTACTATTTGTTAAGGAAAAGGTACATTTAGTTATACAATCAATTTTTAATGAATAAAAACCATAAAGTTATTCATGTATGAAGACAGAGAGATAGACTATACGAAGTATGTAAACGTTACTTCAAGATCAAAAATCTTTTCTTTTTTATAATTGTTTCACTCATTTGGTAGACTAGATTAATTCTAAATCTTAAAGTACTTTATAATTCAACTCTAGGAATTGGTGATTGACCTGAAAATATATATAAGGAAATTCCATGGATATGTTATTTTAGAGTTTGAAAGCTTTTCAACGTTGATTGTTACTTTAATAGTTCCTTTATGTTTAAAATAATGACAAAAAGTATTTACCGTTCTTAAATAGAAAGATATAAGAGTCTCCCATGGTTCTAAGATGGTAAAAGTTCAAGCTAAGTTGCTGAAAATAGTAAAAGTAAAAGAGGAGTTAGATTTTATGGTTATTAAACTTTATTTATGTTTAACCAAAAATTAAGATATTTAGTCAAAGCTTAACTTTAGAAGAAATCGAGTTACAGATAATCAAATAATTACTTACTTCCTCAGTAATTTACTTAAAATGAAATAAAATTGACGAAAAGTTACTAAAGATATAATAATTGATTGCACTGAATAAGCAAGAGAAAGTAAAAATATTTTGATAGTACTCTTCTTCTTACAAATGAGATTCTCTTCCCATATATAAGAGTTTACAAATATAATATTTTCTCCTATTTATGGAGAAATCATTATGAGCTTTAATGGCATTAATTGCCTGTTATGATTGATAATCCTAACTGTCTATAAGGATTTTGTAACGATTATGATTCCCCTTCCTCATTATTTGTGGGTTCGTGAATCTTCCCTCTTTCAGTCTTGATGCATTCTGCTCGTGCCACTTCACCAGTTGTTTAGGTTCGAACGTTGGTTCTTTATTGTCTCGTGGTTATTTGACTCGTATCTCCCATGTTTCATACATCTATTAAATGAAATATGACAGTTGTCATTTCCTCATTGTTTCACGTATCATGCTCTGTTCAGCTAACTACACTTCCACATGTATCACTTATTTACCACCAATACAGATAGTCCCCCCCCCCCCTCCTTTCTGAATAATCTACAATTGAATATTCGGTAAGTGGTAAGTATTTATGGCGGGAATTCTTTACCGTTGTTTCCCAAGCATCATTTTGTTTTCTTCAGAAACAACGTGTCGTATGTCACTTCTATTTAATGCATATGCCACATGGATTTTGATGATTGGTTATGTGGCTTCTCAGCATTTTTAGGGTTTTTCTGCAGTTGTGTCAGTCACGAAGTGACGGTTTCATTATGACACTTCATCATGACCTACTTTATATGATGGTAACTTTTCCTTATAAATACTTCATACATAGGTTTTACGGAACCTTCATTCTACAGTACCCTTATTCTTCATTCTTCATTCTCTCTTCGATGCATATTCCTCTGTTAATCCCTTACACAACCGTGTCTTGATCAGCTCCCCACCCTCGCAAAGTTGTCATTGTTGATGAACTTGCTCCTTCTTCTGCTCATGTTAGAAGTAGAATAGAGGGCAGACTTCGTAGTCTAGGCTCGTTGTCCAACCATGGTTCATCATCTCAAACCAATATTCTCACTCCTTCCTTTTCTAAACCTAGGGATTCTTTAACCTATATATGTTCTTCTAGAAATAGGGAATCGAGTGAATCTATACACGAACCAACGGGCGATAAAATTGTTCCACGGGAATTTTCTTTCTCATCCGATCAAGAAACCATAAGCAATCAAGTTTCTTCCTTAGCCTCCCATGATCGTGTTGATTTTTATACTACTCAAATAACTATTGGTTTAATTTCTCTTGTTCAAAGGTAATGCAACTGGAAACCTGACTTCCCAGTTTTTGTTCCTGGTTCAAACCAAAGAATAACCTCATACTAGGCTGGTTATTCCATTATTTATACATATCCTTTCACTTTAGGATTTAGACCACCCATTGACCCAGTAATTACTGAATTCTGCCACTTCTTCAATGTATGTATAGGTTAGATCGGTCCCATTGTTTGGAGGGTTGTTGCATGCCTTCGTTATCTATCTAACTTGGCTTCCCTGCCTTTCACCTTTCGTCACTTGCTTCATCTTTATTCCCCTAAATTATTTCGTGAAGGGGTTTTTTAACTTATGGCCAAAAGCAAGAGGGTATTGGTTAGCCCCGAGGATGATAGAGACCGTGGTTGGTATGCCCGCTTTGTTGTTGTTCCCACTAGCTCTTTGGTGGGTGAAGAGAATATTCCCTTTCCAGAAAAGTGGAATTTTGCACGTAAGTATTTTTCCCTTATCTTTTTCCTTTCTTAAAAAAAGAAACTCATATTCTCGTGTCTACCTTTTCAGCAACCATGGAAGTTTTCGAGGAGATTGCTAACTTTCGTGCCTGCGTAGAAAAGTTATTATCAGTTGCCCCTGTGGAGAGAAGATCTTGGAAATACCTCTCTTAAAGGTTTAATTGGAAAGTAAACACACGGTACCTTTCCCCTTTAATTTCTTTCCTTCTCTTCTGTTAGCTTAAGAGTTTCTTACCAAACTTCTTTCTTTTGCTAGGATTTCCTATTCATGGTGTCAGAATCGCATCTATTTCTTCAACAAAACTTTGTGTGTCTCTTGCTCAAGAGAGAATTTTGAGCTCTTCTTCCGAAAAAACATTGATGGAGCCCGTGGCTTTGAGGGTGAAGAAGAACCGGAAGAGGGTTCTTTAGTGCGCAGACCTCGAGTTAGGAGGCGAGCTATTTCTAATGATGAAGCTACCCCCACCCCTCCATCGAGTTCAATCTCTCCCAGGATTTTGGATGAGCCTTAAAGTGCCCCATTAGTGATTCCGCAGAAGAAATGAATGTTCCTCCCTATGATTCTGCTGAACAGTTGTTTACTCGTGGCTTTGATAGTGATGAAGCTTTTGGCCCCATTTTTGAGGAGTTGCCTCTCGCTTCCCTTCCAATGTTAGTCCCCGTTCGTTCTCAATATCCCCTACCTGAAGTTGCTGATGCTTCTACTCCTGTGACTGCTTCAACCTTCTCTGCCATTCCAGTTGATACTAATTCTCCTATAGAAGTTGAACCTTCTAGTAGAAATAAGGCGATAAAGAAAATTATTGTTGAGGTTCCTAAGAGTGGGAACTTGCTGAAAAACTCTTGTATAGCTGATGTATGGTTGAAACCTTTGCTTGGTCCACTAGAGAAGGCAAAGATAGAGAGTCACATTTCATTGACTTGGATGAATCATATTTTTCATTCATCTCTGATGGTTCGAGTTTTAACTTTACTTCTCTTTTCCTTGTTGTTTTTTTATTTAACCATTACTCCCTTTCTTTCTTTTGTAGATCAATTTGATAGGCACAGAACTTATGAAAAGGATTGTATATACCGAGCAACAAGTCATTGATTACCATAGCGGAGCTGACAACTGGAATGAGAAATTTGAGTGTCTTCAACTGGAGAAGGGAGTATTGGCCGAGGAGAAGAATGGGTTACAGCAACAAGTGAAGATGGTTGCGTCTGAGTTAGCGATTGAAAAGGCATCTTCAAGTCAAGTTGGCAGAGACAAGGATATCCTTGAGTCTTCATTTGCTGAGCAGCTTTTGAAAGCCACTGAAGAGATAAGGGGTTTGAAGGAACTTCTTAACTAGAAAGAGACTTATGTCGGAGAGTTAGTTCAATCACTTACTCAAGCTCAAGAAGATCTCCTTGCCTATTTTGATAAGATCAAGTTCTTGGAGAGTTATCTCGCCCCTTAGAAGACTGCCTATGATGCTTCAAAAGTTGAGAAAGAAAAGCTGAAGGCCGAGATTGATCAGTCGGAGAAAGATTATGAGGCTCTTGAACATAAGCTGACACTTGACGTGAGTTGAGCTTTTTTGAATACTCGCCTCGAGACTTTGATGGAGTCCATCCAGGAGGGCTTCGACCTTAATGTTGATATTGCTAAAGCTAAAGAAATAATTAAAAAAACTCACCAAAGTCAAAGCTTTTCCTCACCTGAGATTGATGCTCCCGAAGGTGATGATCCTATTCCTGGTGAAGTTAGTGTTCAATCCCCTTCTCCCCAAGCTGAACCTTCATCGTTGTTGATGTACCAGTGAATAACACCATCTTGGATGATTCCCCTTAGTGATTTTCATTATTTAGTTTTATTTAGAACTTTTTGATGAGAAGTTTTTCTTTTCATTTTGGAATGGATGTTACTTTACCCCTAACTCATTTTGAGGTTTTGATAACAAACAAAATATCATAGGTTTTGGCCAAGTTTAATATATAACCTCTGTTTCACTCTTTGGTATTTAGACTTGCATTTAAAAATGCTCTAGTATTTTGTGATTTTGATAAACACGAATTTTTATAAAAGAGTGACCTTTTATAAATGACACTAATAAATAAGACGTCTCAACTTCATATTGGTGTAAATATATGAAAGAAGTAGAAAAAGGAATAATTTAAGGAAGTTTTATGCTTTAAACTTTCAAATTTTATACATCACTCTTCATTTATACAAATAACTTTTTGTACAACATCTACAACTCTTTCATAACTGCTTTCTTTGTAACAGGTTCCAGCATTCCGGGTCTATGTATTATCTCGTGACTAATTATTGCCCTTAACCTAAAAACCCGTAAGAACTTGGAATGTATCTTGTGTCAATCTTGTATCCTTCTTGAGACTTTAAAGTGTTTTGACACATGCTTGTTTTTTGGCTCTTGATTAGCTCTTGACTTTTAGCTCTTGGGTTGATTCAGGCTTGATTTCTAACTTTTGGTCTTCTTTTCAGGTTGTTTGTTGGCTATTGATTAGCTCTTGACTTTTAGCTCTTAGGTTGATTCAGGCTTGGTTTCTGACTTTTAGTATTCTTTGCCGTCATATATATAATAGTCCCTCAAGTGTTAGAGCTTTGAAGTATGAAATCTCGATCACTTGATAGTTCCTTCCCTTTGGTCCATTTCCTAAAAAGGAAAATACATGCGGGACTCGGAGGTATACATTTTAGATGATGAATGCTTAACCCTTTTATTTTCATCAGAAAGGTAGTAACCTAGACGGGGAATAATTTTGTATTCCGCGTGTCTTTTGGGTCCAATATCATCATTTGGTACGAGCTAGCGTTTTGCCTATCATCTAAAATTGTTAGTATAATTTAAAAGAACAAAATAAAATACAATTGAGAAATACCTGACTGTGGGTACTTCCTTTTCCTAGAAGTAATACTTCTTTAAATGAACAACATTCCAATTCGAGGATAGTACCTTGCCTTCCATGGTTTCCAACTCATATGCTCCCTTTCCAGCGATATGTAAGGACCTTCCCAATTTGGACTCAACTTTCCTGTACCAGATGCTTTTGTTGATTGAAAAACCTTTTTGAGGACGAAGTTCCCAATCTTGTAGTATCTGAGATGAGTTTTCCTGTTGTAGTATCACTCAATAATTTTCTTCTGAGCTGTCATTCTTATTAGAGCAGCTTCTCTCATTTCTTCGAGTAAATCTAAATTCTTTCTCATCTCTTCACCATTTGATTCCTCATTTGCTTGTGTAAATCTCGTACTTGGCTTACCTATTTCAGCTGGAATTAAGGCTTCAACACCATAAACAGAGAAAATAGAGTCTCTCCCGTGCCTGCCTTTATTGTCATTCTATAAGCCCATAATACTCCTCGTAACACCTTGGTCCACTTGCCTTTTGATTCTTCTAATCTCTTCTTCAAATTATTAATTATAACCTTATTTGTTGATTTAGCTTTTCCATTGGCCACATGATGGTAAAATCAGGAAGTTATTCGTTTAATCTTTCAACTCTGAAAAACTTTTGTGACTTTTGTGCCAATGAATTGTGGGCCATTATCACATACGATTTCTCTTGGCACTCCAAAGCGGCATATAATGTTTCGCCAAATAAAGTCCATGACTTCTTTCTTTCATACCTGTTTAAAGCCTCTTGCCTCTACCCATTTGAAAAAATAATTTGTTAATACTAACAAAAACCATACCTTTTATTTAGCTTGTGGCAATGGAACCCTGATATCCATACACCACTTCATGAATAGCCATGGGGAAATAAGGATGTAATAATTCTACTGGGCGATGCATGTTATTTCCATATCGTTGGCATTTATCGCACTTTGCCACAAAACTTTGTGCATCTTCTTCCATTTTTGGCCAGTAGTATCCTACTCTTACTAGAGTATTTACCAAGGATCTTCCACCTGCGTGATTTTCGCAATGTCCCTCGTGTACTTCTCTCATCACATATTCAACCTGAGCAGGTCCGAGGCATCTTGCTAAAGGTCCTCTGAACATCTTTCGGTATAAGTTTTGACGAATTAAGCAGTAACGGGTAGCTTTTCGTCGAAGTAACTGAGACTCATTCTTGTCTTCGGGTAAGGTTCCATATTGTAGAAAGTTACCAAAATCCTTTCTCCAGTCCCAAGTTAAATTATTGAATTTACCTTATTTTTATCTTGGTCGAGTGCTGAATGAAATAAATGTATTACGATAACATTTTCTACATTTGTTATTTCCGCAACTGACGCGATATTAGCAAGTGCTTCTGCTTTCGCATTTTACTCCCTGGGTATTTTCACAATTTTCCATGATTAAAATTGTCTTATCAATTTTCGTGCCTTTTTCAAATAGTGTTGCATTCGTGCCTCTCTAGCTATGTAAGTCCCCTGCATTTTGTTAACTACCAGCTGGGAATCACTTTTAATTGCAATTTGCTCTATAGCGAGTTCTCGTGCCAGTTGCAGACCTGCAATCACAACTTCATACTCTGCTTCATTGTTAGTGATGTGATAGCTTTTTATTGCTTGTTTTATACTTTCTCCTGAATGTGGGATTAAAATACTACATAAACCCGCTCCTTGAACATTTGAGGAGCCATTAGTAAATAGAGTCCATGTACCTGGATTAGATCCGGTGAATACTTTTAGTTCCTTTTATGCTTCAAGAACTACTTCTGTGCTGAAATCCTCTACAAAATCTGCTAAAATTTGTGATTTTATCGCAGTTGTAGGTTGGTACATGATATCATAATCACTGAGTTCAATAGCCCATTGAGCTAACCTTCCTAACAGTTCTGGTTTACGTAATATATTCCTTAGAGGGTAAGGAGTTATTATAAGATAGGATGGCATTGAAAATAAGGTCTCAACTTTCTAGATGCCATAACTAACGCTAAAGCAAGTTTTTCTAATTGAGGATATCGAGTCTCAGCATCTAACAATGATTTACTAACATAATAAATTGGAGATTGTTTACCTTTATCTTCTCGTACAAAAAACGCACTTACCGCCATTTCTGACACTGCGAGATAGACGAGAAGCCTTTCTACATCCTTTGGTTTAGCCAGCAGAGATGGTTTTGATAAATACGCTTTTAAATTTTTAAGGGCCTGTTGAAATTCATCAGTCCACTCAAATTATTTTTGCTTTTTCAATACTGAAAAGAATTTAAAACTTTTCTCCAAAGATTTGGAAATAAATTTTCCCAAAGTTGTTATTCTTCCTGTCAGCCTTTGTACTTCTTTTTTGCTTGTGAGTATGTTTGGTATCGTCATTTCTGACACTGCGAGATAGACGAGAAGCCTTTCTCCATCCTTTGGTTTAGCCAGCAGAGATGGTTTTGATAAATATGATTTTAAATTTTTAAGGGCTTGTTGAAATTAATCAGTCTACTCAAATCGGTTTTGCTTTTTCAATACTGAAAAGAATTTAGAACTTTTTTCCAAAGATTTGGAAATAAATCTTCCCAAAGCTGTTATTCTTACTGTCAGCCTTTGTACTTCGTTTTTGCTCGTGAGTATGTTTGGTATCTCTTCAATGGCTTTGATCTGCATAGGGTTCACTTCAATACCTTTGTTAATACAAGAAAACCTAAGAACTTATCTGAAGCCACGCCGAAGGCACATTTTCATGGATTTAATTTCATATTATATTTACAGAGAATTTTGAAGGTGCTCGAAAAGTGTTAAAAGTGATCTCCTGCTCGTACAGATATGACTAGCATATCATTGAACGTTATGCTATCTTCCTAAAAAGACATGGAGAATTCGCTTCCCATGGGTCACCGTGACTTTTGATGTCTTTTTCGCAGTTGTATATGTTACACCATTGACCTCTTCGCCTCCGATTATCACGTTAACTATTCTTTTTGGAGACAGAGGTTTTGGAGGTTCTTGTTTATTTTTCATATAGTAGTTCTTACCTTTCTCGATGAATAAGTCAGTTAAATAATCATGCTTTAGCAAATGTTCTACTTCACCTTGCAGTAATCTGCAATCTGTTGTCCTATGGCCGTGGTCATTATGGAACTCACACCACAAATGTGGATTCCTTCTACTCGGGTTTGATTTTAATTCTTTTGGCCACCACACCTTATCTCCCATACTTCTTAGAACAGCTACCAACTCGGAAGTACTAGTATTGAAATTGTAATCTCCAATCCTTGCGTTGGCATCGCTATCACGTGCATCTCGTTCTTTTCTGAACCTGGAAGATGATCCCGTATATCTGTGCCTTGATCTAGGTTCAGACAGTACATTTTGTGGCTTAGACCATGAATTTCATCCCGCGGGTCCCATATAAGGCTCGTATCTATTTTTACCAAACTTTTTTTCAGACTCTAACCGTCTTGAATTTTTTCTTTCATCAACCCTTGACTGTGTGACGGTGTCTTCTTCAATTTGTAGCTTCATGTTGTACTTGTTAATACATCATTCCACGTTGTAGCAGGTAATTCTCGTAAGCATTCCTTAAGTCTTCCCGTGGCTTCTGAGCTCTTTTTATCTAAATTACTTGCGAATGCCATAGCTTCCTAATTATCAGGTACTCATGAAAGCATAATTCTTTCACGTTGAAACCTATCCACAAATTCTCTGAGTAACTCAGTATCTCCTTGTTTTACCTTAATGATGTCTTCCATCCTTTTCTCAACTTTCCGAGCTCCCGAATGTGCTTTATTGAATGAATCTATAAGCTCAGCAAAAGAATCAATAGAGTTTTTAGGTAAAAGGAGTACCATGTTAATGCCTCTTTCGTGAGTGTTTCTATGAATGTTTTGACCAAAACTGACTCAATCTCTTGTAAAGCATTTCCTTTTACGCCCGTTGTGAATGCAGTTACATGATCTCTTGGGTAAGTTGTTGCATCATATTTTGGGATATCAGACATTTTGAACTTCTTAGGAATGGGCAGAATGACCGCGCTCGGCTTCCAAGGTTGCTGCGAATAGTTATCAATATCCACTCCTTTTAATCACAGGAGGTACGCCATGTATTTGTTCTATGCGGTTGTTTTGCTCTTTCATCTGTTTTTCAAAGTTAGTACCAAATTTTGTAAATCGGAGTTATTTGGTGTACCTGACCTCCCATCACGTGATTTATTTGGAGTTCGCCCGCTTCCTGAATTGGCAAGCCGCGAGCGTGGATTTTCTATAGTTGCAGTATTGTTTGGGGTAGGAGTTCGCAGTGTAGTTAGCAATCGCCTAACAAAAGCTTGGATATCTTTGTTCACATATTTTGCGATCAATTGTTTTAAAGTATCTTGCTCGACAGTCTGCTCGTCACCATATTGCTCATTTGTGTGAGATGTTGATCTTTCAGGTGTTCCTTCTCGAGAGTAACGTGGAGTTTCATGCGGTGAAGGAATTGGAGGAAATCCTCCCTCCAGTTGGTTATTTTTGTTGACAATTGACATGATTTGGTTATGAGAAAGAAGAATTTAGAAAGTAAAAAGATTATTACATTCTCGATAACGGAACCAATTTGTTTAACCAAAAAAAGGATTTCTAGTCAAAGCCTAATTTTAGAAGAAATCGTGTTACTGATAACCAAATAATTCCTTACTTCCTCAGTAATTCACTTAAAAGGAAATAAAATTGATAACAAGTAAATAAAAAGAGAGAATAATTTCTTGCACTAAATAAGCAAGTGAAAGTAAGGTAGTAGTTTGGATTGACAGCGCCAACTATATCTTATAGCACCAGTCACAAAGGAGGAGGTAGTTCAAGACCTGAAGGATATAAATGATTTGAAGGCACCGGGGTGTGATGGTTACAATTTTTTGTTCTTCAAAAAATCTTGGCCAGTTGTTGGAGAAGACATTACTAAAGCTTTTTTCGAGTTCTTCTCATCAGGAAGTATGCATGAACCTATAAATTGCACCACTATTACTCTCATTCCTAAAGTGAAGAACCCTTCAAGAGTGTCAAAGTTCAGGCCTATCTCACGATGCACTATACTCTACAAATTGATCTCAAAGATTCTAACACATAGACTACAGCAAGTCATGGATATGCTAGTTGATTCTAGTCAGTCAGCATTTGTGCCAGGAAGAGTCCACATATAGCATTATTATGAGTCATGAATTGGTTAAAGGGAATCGCGCCGAGTTGTATGTTGAATATTGATATGAGGAAAGCGCATGACTCGGTGGAATGGCCTTTTCAGGAGCAAATACTTACTAGCTTAAATGTTATGGCATTATTTGTGAGATGGATAATGATATGCGTAAGTACTGTATCCTACTCAATAATTATCAATGGTGTACCCACTTCCCCTTTCAAAGCAAGGAAAGGACTCAGGCAAAGGGATCATCTTTCCCCTTTTCCTTTTGTGTTGGCTATGGAATATTTGAACAGGAGACTGGAGACTCTAAGAAGACAGCCAGACTTAATTTTCATCCAAAATGTGAGAAGTTGAATCTTACTCATCTGGGGTTTGCTGAAGATTTATTATTCTTCTGTAGAGGTGATCCTATATCAGTTAGAATAATATATGGCTGCTTTTAGGAATTTTCCAAAACTTCTGGGCTATCTGCGAATGCTTAGAAGAGCTCTATTTATTTTGGAGGTGTATATCGGGATGACCAAAAGGCCATCTTGTAGAGCTTGGGATTCTCAAAAGGGGAGCTTCCTTTCAGATATTTGGGGATTCCATTGAGTGCCAAAAAGACTAGTGTGATGAAATTTAAACCACTGATGGACAAAATGCTGAGTAAAATCACGTCATGGACTGCAAAACTCTTATCCTATGCTGGACGTGTTTAATTGATAAAATCTGTATTATTTTCTATTCAAATATTCTGGTCGCAAGTCTTTGTTCCACCTACGAAAGCCGTGCAACTTATTGAATCATTATGTAGAAGGTTCTTATGGACTGGTGAAGCGGATATGTCAAAGAAAGCTTTAATTGATTGGGATCGATTATGTTATCCTAAATGTAACGACCCGATCGGTCTTTTTGAGGATTTAAGCTCCGTCCGGTGGAATAAGGTCTTGAACAACTTCACATCGTATATATAGACCCGTGTGCATGGTTGGATTCAGTTAACAGATGATCCGGAGTCGAATTGGAAGGGGGAATTTTATTTTGTAAACTTAAGTGGTGAGATTCGACCAGAGGGTTGACTTTTGTTAAAACAGCCTCGAAATGAGTTTTAGGTAATGTCAAAAGCTTCGTATGGTGATTTTGGACTTAGGAGCGCGTCCGAAATTGATTTTGGGGGGTTTATAGAGTAATTCGAGGTAATTTGGCGAAATTTGGAAAATTTGAAGTTTTGAAAATGGAGAAGTTTGACCACAATTGACTTTTGGGTTATCGGGGTCAGAATGTGATTCAAAGAGTAGGAGTAGCTCCGGGATGTCAATTCGGAGTTGTTTGCAAAATTTTGCGTGATTCCGGGTTGAATTGATAGGTTCCGGCACGAGTTTTGATATTTGAAGATTTGAAAGTTCATAAGTTCGATTTTTGGTTTGATTCGTGTTTCAGCGTTGTTTAATGTGATTCGAGACCTCGAACGAGTCCGTGTTAGGTTATATGACTTGTTCGTGTATTTAGACGGGGTACCGAGGGGGCTCAGGTGCATTTCGGATGGGCGTCGGGGCATTTTTCCCTATGTTAAAACAGTTGTTCTATCTGCTGGTTATTCCTTCTATGCGATCGCATAGGCTTAGCCGCGATCGCATAGTGTCATATCGAGCAGCCCAAGTTTTTATTCTACGTGTTCGCATTGCTATGTACGCGATCGCGTAGTAGAAGTTAGCGCTGGGACTGTTGGTAAAATTCCTTCTTCGCATTCGCCTTCTCCCCTACGCGTTCGTGTAGCTTCCTCTTCTCCATCTCCGCGTTCGCGAGCTAACTGTCACGTTCGCGTTGAGCAATTTGGGCGTACTTCATTTTTCTTCTTCGCGAACGCGGTCCTTCCTCCGCGTTTGCAATTCATTAAAGGCCTGGGCAGATTATAAATCTTCAAAATCGAGGGTTAAGCCATTTTTATCACATTTTGACTTCTAGAGCTCGGTTCTTGGGGATGTTTGATGGGGCTTTCAAGAAATTCAATTGGGTAGGTGTTCTTCAACTAGAATTAAATATATTCCATGATTTTATCTTTATTTTCATCATTTAATTTGTATTTTGAGTTGAGGAAAATGTTGGTTTTGAAAGAAAATTTCTAAAATAAAAAATCGTAATTTTAGGGACCAAATGGTATCGGAATTTGATAAATTTTGTATGGTTGAACTCGTATCGGAATGGGTATTCGGATTTTGTAAAATTTGACGGGTTCCGAGGTGCGGGATCGAGGGTCAACATTTGGGTCAATTTTTAGATTCCTGTAAAGATTGAAACTTTATTGTCCGGAATAGTTCCTTACAAGTTTTATGTGTGTATTGAAGTTGCTCTAGTTGATTTTGATCTGTCCGGAAGTCTTTTCGCCCGAGAAGTCCATTTTTGAGTGTCCGGTTGTCGTCTTTGAGGTAAGTATCTTGCCTAACCTTGTGTGATGGAATTAGCCCTTAGGATTCGAGTTTTCTATGTTGATTGTAGCCCGTGTATGCGGGGTGACGAGTGCATACTCGGACTTATTTGCAAAAGGTTGAACTTTTAGGGTCCTTAGGTCCTTATACTTCCTGTGTATGAATTTGTAATTGTTATGACTGCGTTCCTGATTGCTAATTTCATCATTTCCTACTTAAATTAGAATTTTTTGCTTTTAGGTCCCATTTGTTGTGCATTTGACCTTAATTAACTTAACTGAAGACTTTACCTCTTCTATCATTATGCTATATTTTTTTCATAAATTGCCTATTTAGTTAAATTAGTAATATCTTGCCTATGATTGGTTAGCAATAATTAGTGCCAAGCATGCCCGTGAGTCGTATATTATGATTCATATGATATTTTTTATTAAGTACTACTTAGGCTTAATTTGATAATTATCCGTGTTGATGGTATTTCCTTGGTGTAGCCTATTACTGAGTATTGGTTCAAGTTGAGGTTTATTCCGTAAAGCTAATTGTTTAAGCGAGATTTGGTTATAGCTATTTCCCTTGCCGGGGTGATTTGGTTTCTATTGTTGACTCCCTTGCCGGGATGTTATGATTTTTATTATTGCTTATATTGTTGATTTCCTTGCAGGATTGTTGTCATTGATTTGTTTGTCATGTTTTATACTTCAATACCACACAAGAGAGAGGGGGGTGATTTGTGTGGTGTCCAATTTTTGAGTGTTGTCTCAATAGAAGAACCTGGTTC
>ML293801.1:0-35210 GCA_005239495.1 Nicotiana undulata | reverse complement strand
TAGCTTCAGGCATCAGATGGTGATGCGACTCAAATGCGAACCGCATTTGCGATATGCAGTCGCATATCTGAAAGCATTTCACTCATTAATCTTGATCCAACTTTCTGTTGCGGTATGCGATCTCTGGGCTCGAAATGTGATTCGCATGTTGCATATGCGATTGCATTTGGCCATTGCTCCCCTCTTTTCTCTTCTTTACTCTCTTTTGCTCAATTTCACTCCAATTTGACCTTAACCACTTCATGGCATCATTTTCCTGCAAATAGAGCAATTATACACTGATAGCAACCTCAAATATCAATTTAGCAACACAAAATCTACTGAAAAGAGGCCAAAATGAGTGGTAAAATCACCAATCATCAACCATGCAGATGGTGTGGGCTACAGCATACGAAATCTAAGAATCAGGTGGAATTCCAGTTTTATGGCCCTAAAACGCAAAAAACCGAGGAACGTGCTTGGCAATGATTATTTTTCCTTAAATCGTTTTTAATGGTCCGGCAAAATTGTATGCGATCCGGGTCCAATCGATCGACCATGCAGATGGCGTGGGCTGTAGCACACGAAAATCTTGAAATCGAACGAAATTCAATTTTCATGGCCTTAATATATGAAAAAACAAGGAACGGTCATGATGAGGTGATGTCTATTGTTCCTTAGGTCGTTTTGGATCGGCCAAAAAAAACTTAGGCGATCTGAGTCCTGTCGCATGGATCAATGCAGATAGCGTGGGCTATAGCACAAGAAAATGCAGTAATTGGGCAGAATTCCAGTATTGTGGCCCTAAAACACCACAAAACGAGGAACGGTCATATATAGGCAAAAACTATTGTTCCTTAGGTTATTGTTTATGAGCCGAAAAAGTTTCATGTGATCCGGGTTCGGTCGCCCGGACCCATGACGTGGGTAAACACCAAACTGAGGAACGGTCACAGCGAGGTGATGACTATTGTTTCTTATGTTATTTTTGATACGGCGGCAAAAATTTAGGCGATCTAGGTCAAGTCGCCCGGACCCATGTAGATGGCATTGGCTATAGCATAATAAATATTGGAAACAGAGCGAAATTTCAGTTTTACGACTTAAAACTCCATAAAAAATGAGGAACGATCATGGCGAGGCAATGACTATTGTTCTTTAGACTGTTTTTGATGGGATAACAAAAATTTAGGCGATCTTGGTCATGTCGCTCGAACCCATATAAATGACGTGGACTATATCACAAGAAAATCTGAGAATCGGATAGAATTTTAGTTTTATGGCCATAAAATTCCAAACAATGAGGAATGGTCATGGCGAGGAGATGAATATTGTTCCTTTGGTCATTTTTTATCGATCGTCTAAATTTTAGGTGACCCGGTTCCGTCCGCCTCGACCCATGCAAATGTTGTGGGCTATAGCACATGAAAATCTGAGAATCTGGCGGAATTCCAATTTTATGGCCCTAAAACGCCAAAAATAGAGGAATGTTCTTGACAATGATTATTTTTCTTTAGGTCGTTTATTATGGGCCGGCAAAATTATATGTGATCCGGGTCCGGTCGATCAGACCCATGCAGATGGCATGGGTTGTAGCACATGAAAATTTGGGAATCGGGCGGATTCGATTTTTATAGCCATAAAATTCCAAAAAATGAGAAACGATCATGGAGAGGCGATGACTATTATTTCTTTGGTCATTTTGATGGATCAAAAATATTTTAGGTGATCCGGGTGCAGTCGCCTGGACCTACGTTGATGACGTGGCTATAGCACAAGAAAATTTGGGAATAGGACGGAATTCCAGTTTATGGCCCTAAAATGCAAAAAATGAGGAACGGTCATGTCGAGGCGACGACTATTGTTCCTGAGGTTGTTTTTGATGGGCCAAACAAATTTTAGGCGATTGGGGTCCGGTCGTCCGGACCCATACAAATAGCATGGGCTATAGGACACGAAAATCTTAGAACCGTGCAGAATTACAGTTTTATGGCCCTAAAATGCAAAAAACGACGAACGTTCTTAGCAATGACTATTGTTCCATAGATCATTTTTGATGGGCCGATAAACTTTTATGTGATCCACGTCCGGTCGCTCGGACCCATGCATATGGCGCGGGTTGTAGCACATGAAAATCTGGAAATCGGGAGGAATTCAAGTTTTAAGGTTATAAAATGCCAAAAAAACAAGGAACAGTCATGGAGAGGCAATTAGTATTATTCTTTAGGTCATTTTTAGTTGACATGAAAAATTTTGGACTATTGGAGTCCGGTCTCCCGGACCCATGTCGATGGCGTGAGCTATGTCACACGAAAATCTAAGAATCGGGCAGAATTACAGTTTTATGGCCCTAAAACACATAAAAACAAGGAATATTCTTGGCGATGATTATTGTACCTCATTTTTGATGGGTTGGTAAACTTTTATGCGATCCGGGTCCGGGCAGATGGTGTGGGTTGCAGCACATGTGAATCTGGCTATCGGGAGGAATTCCAGCTTTATGGCTCTAAAGAGCCAAAAAAAAATAGGGACGTTCATGGAAAGGCGATTAATATTGTTCTTTAGGTCGCTTTTGATGTTCTGGCAAATTCTTAGGCGTCCTGGATCCGATAGACCTGACCATGCAGATGGCGTAGGCTATAACACGTGAAAATTTGGGAATTAGGCGCAATTCCATTTTTTGGCGAAACGATCACTATTGTTCCTTGGGTCTTTTTTCATGGGCTGGCAAATTTAGGCGATCCGTTGCTCGTACCCATACAGATGGTGTGGGCTATAGCACACGAAAATCTGAGAATCTAGTGGAATTCCAGTTTTATGGCCCTAAAACTCCAAAAAAGTAAATAAGGAACGGTCATGGCAAACCAATGACTATTATTCCTTTGGTCATTTTCTGGGAATCGGGCGGGAGTTTCAATTTTATGACCCTGAAACGCCAAAAAGTGAGGACTTTCATGGCGAGATGATAACTATTATTCCTTTGGTCATTTTCTATGGCCCGAAAAAATTTAAGCGACCCAGGTCCTGTCGCCCGGACCCATACACATGGCATGGGCTATAGCACAAGAAAAATCGTAACTCGGGCGAAATTTGAGTTTTATGGCTTAAAACTCCAAAAAAAGAGGAACTTCATGGCAAGGCGATGACTATTATTCCTTATATCGTTTTTTATGGGCCAAAAAAAGTTAGGCGATCCGGGTCCGTTCACCTGAACCCATACAGATGACGTGGTCTATAGCACAAGAAAATCTGGGAATCGGGCGAAATTTCAGTTTAATGGCCATAAAACAACAAAACATGAGGGACGATCATGGTGAGGCAATGACTATTGTTCCTTAGGTCATTATAGATGGGCCAACACAATTTTAGGCAATTCAAGTCTGGACGCCCGGACCCATGCACATGGTGTGGGATATATAAGCACACGAAATCATGGGAATCAGGCAGAATTCTAGTTTTATAGTCCTAAAACGCAAAAAATGAAGAAATTTCTTGGCGATGATTATTGTACCTCAGGTTGTTTTTTTATGGGAAGGAAAAATTTTAGGCGATCCAGTTCCGGTTGCCCGGACCCATGCAGATGGCGTGGGCTATAGCACATGAGAATTTGGGCATCTGGCGGAATTCCAGCTCTAGACTCTTAAACGCCAAAAAAAAAGGAACGGTCACAGCGAAGCGATTACTATTGTTCCTTAGGTTATTTTTGATGGGCCGGCAAAATTTTAGGCGATCGGGGTCCGACCGTCTTGACGCATGCAGATGGCGTGGGTTGTAGCACAAGAAAATTTGGGAATCGGGTGAATTACAATTTTATGGCTATAAAGTGCCAAAAAATGAGGAACGGCCATAGAGAGGCAATGATTATTGTTTCTTAGGTCGATTTGATGGCACGATAATATTTTAGGCGATCCGGATGTGGTATCCTCGACCCATCAAGATGACATGGGCTATAACACACGAAAACTTGGAATCGGAATTGGAGAGATATTTTTAATTGACTTTACTTAAACTTGATTTAAACAAGCTGATTTGACTTAAACTCTGGATGTAAAGCATGTCGCACTTTACTGAACTTCTGTGAAATGAATTGCACTTGCATCTAGCTCTTCACTACTTCTCAGCCCTTATTTACTTCTGTTGCTTATTGAGTCGTTGTACTCACGTTACTCCCTGCGTCTCGTGTGCAGATCCAGGAGTTGTCGGTCGCGGAGAGTTTTGATAGTCCATGTAGCTGATCATTGGAGATAGCGAGGTAGTTGCCCGGCGTTCGCAGCCTTGCTTTCTCCGTCTCTATCCTTTCTTTAGTTGTATGTTGTATTTCCAGTATATGTTAGTCTTGCTATTGTCGGACCAGTTTTAGTAGATTCTCATGACTCAGTGACACCCCGATGTTTGGGGCTTTTCTTTCCGCATTTCTATATTGAGTTCAACTTTTGTTTCTTTTATGAATTCTGTTATACAAAATTCTTTTTGGCATATCTTTGAATAAATTATTGAAGTATTGTGGAAGTTGGCTGGCCTAGTACCATCGATAGGCACCATCACTACAGGTTTGAGTTTAGGTTCGTGACACATGCAGGTGGCGTTGGCTGTAGCACACGAAAATCGGAGAATCTGGTGGAATTCTAGCTTGGTTGCCCGAAAATGCCGAAAAATGGGAAACGGTCATGGCGAGGAAATCAATAATGTTCCTTAGGTAGTTTTGATGGGTCGACAAAATTTGAGGTGATCCGGGATCGGTCTCCCGGTCATACGCAGATGGTGTGGGCTATAGCACATGAAAATCTGGGAATCGGGCAGAATTCCTTTTTTATGGCCCTAAAATGCCAAAAACGAGAAACTGTATGGTGAGATGATGACTATTGTTCCTTAGGTCATTTTTCATGGGCCCTCAAGATTTTAGGCCTTCCGGGTTAAGTCGCCCGGACCCATGCAGATGGTGTGAGCTATAATACACAAAAATCTGGTAATCATGCAGAATTCTTTTTTATGGCCCTAAAATGCCCAAAAATGAGGAACTGTCATGGCGAAGAGGTGACTATTGTTCCTTAGGTCATTTTGATGGGTCGGTAAAATTTCAGGAGTTTTAAATCAATTCGTTTAGATGGTGTGGGCTATAGGACATTAAAATCTGAGAACCGGACGGAATTCCAATTATATGGCCCTAAAACGCCAAAAAATGACGAACGGTCCTAGCGATAACTATTGTTCCTTATATCATTTTTGATGGACCAGCAAAATTTTATGCGATCCGGGTCCGGTAGCATGGACCCATGCAGATGGCATGGGCTCTAGCACTTGAATATCTTTGAATTGAGTGAAATTCCAATTTGATGGCCCTAAAATGCCGAAAACGAGGAATGGTCATGGCGAGGCAATGACTACTATTCTTTCGTCCATTTTGATGGGTCGACAAAATTTTCGGCGATCTCGGTCCGGTTTCCTTGACCCATGCAGATGTCGTGGCCTATAACACCTTAAAATATCAAAATTGGGCGGAATTCAAGTTTTATGGCCCTAAAATGCCAATAAACGAGGAACGGTCATGACGAGGGTATTACTATTGTTCCTTAGGTCATTTTTTATGGGCAGACAAAATTTTAAGCAATCGAGGTCCGGTCGCCCGTACCCATGCAAATAGTGTGAGCTATAGCACACAAAAATCTGAGAAATGGGCGGAATTACAATTTTATGGCCCTAAATCACAAAAAAAAGAGGAACGTTCTTGGCGATGATTATTGTACCTCAAGTTGTTTTTGATGGACCGGAAAAGTTTTAGGCGATTTGGATTCGATCACTTGGGAGCCATGTAGATGGCTTGGGCTATAGCACATGAGATTCCAGGAATCGGGCAAAATTCTAGTTTTATGGTCCTAAACGCCAAAAACGATGAACAGTCATGGTGAAGCGATTACTATTGTTCCTTAGGTTATTTTTTATGGGCCGGAAAAATTTTAAGTGATCAGGGTACGATGTATGGACGCATGCTGATGGCGTGGGCTGTAGCACATGAAAATTTGAGAATCAAGCAGATTCTAGTTTTGTGGCTATGGAGTGCCAAAAAATGAGGAATGATCATCGAGAGGCGATGACTACTGTTTCTTAGGTTGTTTTGATGGATCGGCAATATTTAGGTGATACGGTTGCGGTCGCCTGGACCTATTCAGATGACGTGGTCTATAGCACACGAAAATCTGGGAATGAGACGGAATTCCAGTTTTAGAGTCCTAAAATGCCAAAAATCGAGGAACGGTCATGGAGAAGCGATTACTATTGGTTTTTAGGTTGTTTTATAGGCCGACAAAATATTAGCCAATCGGGTCCGATTGTCTGGACACGTGCAGATGACGTGGGTTGTAGCACATGAAAATTAGGAATCGGGCGGATTCAAGTTTTATGTCCATAAAGTGCCAAACAAAAAGGAGCGGTCATGGAGGTGATGACGATTATCTTTTAGGCCGATTTGATGGGTCGGAAATATTTAAGGCGATCTGGGTGTGGTCTGCTCGACCTATGCAGATGACGTGGCTTACAGCACACGAAAAACATGGAATCAAATGGATTCAAGTTTTATGGCCCTAAAATGCCAAAAAATGAGAAATGGTCATGGCGAGGCGATGACTATTATTCTTTAGGTCATTTTTTATGGGCCGGCAAAATTTTAGGCGATTGGGGTACAGTCGTCTAGACCCATGCAGATGGCATAGGCTATAGGACAAGAAAATATTATAAATAGGTGGAATTCCAATTTTATGACCCTAAAATGCATAAAAGCGACGAACGGTCTTACCGATGAGTATTGTTCCTTAAGTCATTTTTTTATGGGCCGACAAAATTCTATGCGATGCGGGTCTAGTCGCCCTGAACCATGCATATGGCATGGGCTGTAGAACACGAAATCTAGGAATCGGGTAAATTTCTAGTTTTATGGCCCTAAAATGCCAAAAATTAGGAACGGTCATGGCGAGTCAATGACTATTGTTCCTTAGGTCGTTTGATGGGCCAGAAACATTTTAGGCGATCTGAGTTTGGTCACCCAGACCCATGGAGATGGCATAGGTTATAGCACACGAAAATCTGGGAGTGAAGCGGATTTCAAGTTTTATGGCCCTAAAATGCCAAAAAACCAGGAATGGTCATGGCGAGACGATTACTATTGTTCCTTAAGTCATTTTGGATGTGCCGGCATGCCCTAAAATGTCATAGAATAAGGAAATTACATAGAGAGGCAATGACGATTTTTACGTAGGTTTTTTCTGATGGGCCACAAAGTTTTAGGCGATACGGGTCTGGTCTTCGAGACCCATGCAGATGGTGTGGGCTATAGCACATGAAAATCTGAGAATCAGGCGAAACTCCAGTTTTATGGCCCTAAAGCGCAAAAAAGGAGGAACGTTCTTGGCATGATTAATTTTATTATGTCATTTTTTATGGGCCGGAAAAATTGTAAGCAATCCGGGCCTGTTTGATTGTACCCATGTAGATGGCGTGGGCTGTAGCACATGAAAATCTGGGAATCTAATGAAATTCTGATTTTATGACCCTAAAATGCCAAAAAACGAGGTACGGTCATGGCGAGGCAATGACTATTGTTCCTCAGGTCATTTTTGATTGGCCAACAAAATTTTAGGCGATCGGGGTCCTATCGTCTTGACCAATGTAGATGGCGTGGGCTATAGGACACGAAAATCTGAGAACATGGCAGAATTCCAGTTTTATGGCCCTAAAACACCAAAAAACGACGAACGGTCTTAGTGATGACTATTGTATTCTAGATCGTTTTTAATGGGTTGGAAATATTTTAAGCGAGCCGGGTCCATTCGTCGGGACCCATGCATATGGCGTGGGCTATAGCACATGAAAATCAAGGAATCAGGTGAAATTCCAATTTGATGGCCCTAAAATGCCGAAAACGAGGAATGGTCATGGAGAGGCAATGACTACTATTCTTTAGTCCGTTTTGATGGGTCGGTAAAATTTTCGGCGATCTCGGTTCGGTTTCCCTGACACATGCAGATGTCATGAGCTATAGCACCTAAAAATCTGGAAACTAGGCGGAATTCAAGTTTTATGGCCCTAAAACGCCAATAAACGAGGAACGGTCATGATGCGGCTATTACTATTGTTCCTTAGGTCATTTTTGACGGGCAGGCAAAATTTTAGGCAATCGGGGTCCGATCGCCTGGACCCATGCAAATAGCGTGAGCTATAGCACACGAAAATCAAGAAATGGGCAGAATTACAATTTTATGACCCTAAAACACAAAAAATGAGGAACGTTCTTGGCGATGATTATTGTACCTCAGGTCGTTTTTGATGGACCAGAAAAGTTTTAGGCGATTTGGATCCAATCACTTGGACCCATGCAGATGGCTTGGGCTATAGCACTTGAGATTCTAGGAATCGGGCAAAATTCTAGTTTTATGGCCCTAAACACCAAAAAATGATGAACAATCATGGTGAAGCGATTACTATTGTTCCTTAGGTTTTTTTTTATGGGCCGGAAAAATTTTAGGTGATCAGGGTCCAATCGTATGGACGCATGCAGATGGAGTGGGCTGTAGTATATGAAATTTTGGGAATCAAGCGGATTCTAGTTTTATGGCTATAAAGTGCCAAAAAATGAGGAACGATCATTTAGAGGCGATGACTATTGTTTCTTAGGTCGTTTTGATGGGTAGGCAATATTTAGGTGATCCGAGTGCGGTTTCCTAGAACTATTCAGATGACGTGGGCTATAGCACAAGAAATCTGCGAATCAGACGGAATTCCCATTTTATAGCCCTAAAATGCCAAAAATCGAGGAACGGTCATGGTGAAGCGATGACTATTGTTCTTTAGGTTGTTTTTTATAGGCCGACAAAATATTAAGCACTCGGGTTCCGATCGTCTGGACGCATTCAGATGACTAGGGTTGTAGCACATGAAAATTTAGGAATCGGGCGGATTCATGTTTTATGGCCATAAAGTGCCAAAAATGAGGAGCGGTCACGAGAGGCAATGACAATTGTTTTTTAGGTCGATTTGACGGGTCGGCAATATTTTAGGCGATCTGGGTGTGGTCTTCTCGACCCATGCAGATAACGTGGGCTATAGCAGACGAAAAAACTTGGAATCGAACGGATTCAAGTTTTATGGCCCTAAAATGCCAAAACATGAGGAACGGTCATGACGAGGCGATGACTATTGTACCTTAGGTCATTTTTGATGGGCTGAAAAATTTTTAGGCGATTGGGGTACGGACGTCTGGACACATGCAGATGGCATAAGCTATAGGACACGAAAATATTATAATTAGGTGGAATTCCAGTTTTATGACCTTAAAACGCATAAAAGCGACAAACGGTCTTGGCGGTGACTATTGTTCCTTAAGTCATTGTTTATGGGCCGGCAAAATTTTAGGCAATCAGGGTCTAGTCTCTGGGACCCATGCATATGGCATGGGCTGTGGCACAGGAAAATCTAGGAATCGGGCAGATTTCTAGTTTTTTGGCCCTAAAATACCAAAAATGAGGAACGGTCATGGTGAGGCGATGATTCCTTAGGTCGTTTTGATGGACAGGCAAAATTATAGGCGATCCGAGTTTGATCGCCCAGACCCATGCAGAAGGCGCGGGTTATAGCACACAAAAATTTTGGAGGCGAATTTCAAGTTTTATGGCCCTAAAATAACAAAAAAATAGGAATGGTCATGGCGAGACAATTACTATTGTTCCTTAAGTCATTTTTGATGGGCCGGCATGCCCTAAAACACCATAGAATAAGGAAATGCCATAGAGAGGCAATGACAGTTGTAACTTAGGTCATTTTTTATGGGCCACAAATTTTTAGGCGATATGGGTCTGGTCTTCGGGACCCATGCAGATGGTGTGGGCTGTAGCACATAAAAATTTGGGAATCAGGCGGAACTCTAGTTTTATGGCCCGAAACGCAAAAAGGAGGAACGTTCTTGGCATGATTATTTTTCCTAGGTCATTTTTGTTGGGCCGAAAAAATTGTATGTGATCCGGGTCCGGTCGATCGGACCCATGTAGATGGTGTGGGCTGTAGCACATGAAAATCTAGGAATCAGATGAAATTCTGATTTTATGGCCCTAAAATGCCAAAAAATGAGGAACGGTCATGGCGAGGCAATGAATATTGTTCCTCAGGTCGGTTTTGATGGGCAAGCAAGATTTTAGGTGATCGGGGTATTGTCATCCGGACCCATATAGATGGCGTGGGCTATAGGACATGAAAATCTGATAACAGGGCAGAATTCAAGTTTTATGGCCCTAAAACACCAAAAGAACGACGAACGGTCTTGGAGATGACTATTGTTTTTTTATCGTTTTTATGGGTTGACAATATTTTATGTGAGCCAGGTCCGTTCGCTTGGACCCATGCATATGGCTTGGGCTGTAGCATATGAAAATCTAGGAATCGGGCGAAATTCAAATTTTATGGCCATAAAATTCCAAAAATGAGGAATGGTCATGATAAGGCGATGACTACTATTCCTTAGGCTGTTTTGATGGGTCGGTAAAATTATAGGCAATCTGGGTCCAGTCGCCCTGACTTGTGTAGATGGCGCGGGCAATAACACACGAAAATCTAGAAACCGGGCAGAATTGAAGTTTTATGGCCCTAAAAACACAAATAAAAATGAGGAACGTTCTTGGCGATGATTATTGTACCTCAGGCCATTTTTTATGGGATGCATATTTTGTGGGCTATAGCACACGAGATTCTAGGAATCGGGTAAAATTACAGTTCTATGGAACTAAACGCCAAAAAACGAGGAAGCCATGGTGAAGCGATTACTATTGTTCCTTAGGTTACTTTTGATGGGCCGGATAAATTTTTGGTGCTAAGGGTCCAATCGTATGGACACATGCATATGGTGTGGGCTGTAGCACATGAAAAATTAGGAATTAAGTGGATTCCAGTTTTATGGCTATAAAGGGAAAAATTTGAGGAACGATCATTGATAGGTGATGACTATTGTTTCTTAGGTCATTTTGATGGGCTGACAATATTTTAGGCAATACGGGTGTAGTCGTCTAGATCTATTCATGGCGAAGCGATTACTATTGTTACAGTTTAGGGCTGGGAATCGGATAGAGTTCCAGTTTTATAGCCCTAAAATGCCAAAACAAATGAAGAACGGTCATGGCGAAGCGATTACTATTGTTCCTTAGGTTGTTTTTTATGGGCCGGCAAAATTTTAAGTGATTGGGAACCGATTGTCTGGACGCATGTAGATGACGTGGGCTGTAGCACATGAAAATTTAGGAATCGGGCGGATATAGCTATAAAGTGCCCAAAACAAGGAATGGTCATGGAGAGGCGATGATGATTGTTTCTTAGGTCGATTCGATGGGTCAGCAATATTTTAGGCGATCCAGGTGTAGTCTCCTAGAGCCATGAAGATGACGTGGCCTATAGCACACAAAAAACTTGAAATCGGACGGAATTCAAATTTTATGGCCCTAAACTGCAAAAAAACGAGGAATGATCATGGCGAGGGAATGACTATTTTTCTTTAGGTCGTATTTGATGGGCCGGAAAAATTTAAGGCTACACTCATCTAGACCCATGCAGATGGCATAGGCTATAGGACACGAAAATATTAGAATCGGGCAGAATTCCAGTTTTATTACCCTAAAATGCCAAAAAACAACGAACGGTCTTGGCAATGACTAATGTTCCTTAGTTCATTGTTTATGGACCGGCAAACTTTTATGCGATCCGGGTCCGGTCGCCCAGACCATGCATATGGCGTGGACTGTAGCACACGAAAATCTAACAATCGGGTAGATTTCCAATTTTATGGCCCTAAAATGCCAAAAATGAGGCACGGTTATGGCAAGGCGAGGACTATTGTTTCATAGGTCGTTTTGATGGGTTGGAAAAATTTTAGGCGGTCCGAGTCTAGTCGCCCAGACCCATGTAGATGGCGTGGGCTATAGAACACAAAAATTAAGGAATCAGGCGGAATTCAAGTTTTATGGCACTAAAACGCCAAAACCCAAGGAGTGATCAAGGCAAGGCGATTACTAATGTTCCTTAGGTCGTTTCGGATGAGTCGGTATGCCCTAAAACGCCATAGAATAAGGAAATGCCATTAAGAGGCGATGACGATTGTTCCTTAGGTCATTTTTTATTGGCTACAAAATTTAAGGTGATTCGGGTATGGTCTCCTGAAACCATGCAGATGGCGTGGGCTAAAGAACACGAAAATCTGGGAATAGGTTTTCAATTTTATAGTGGACAAAAGAATCGGACACATGCAGATGGCACACGAAAATAAGGGATTCAGGTGGAATTGCAGTTTCATGGTCCTAAATCGCCTAAAGACGAGGAACGGTCATGGCAAGGAGATAACTATTGTTCCTTAAATAATCTTTTATGGCCCGAAAAAATTTTAGGCGATCCGGATCCAATTGCCCAGATCCATGCAGATGGCGTAGCACACGAAAATCTGGGAATCAGGCGGAATTCCAATTTTAATGGCCCTAAAATAGCAAAAAACAATGAACGGTCTTGGCGAGGCGATCATTATTGTTCCTATGGTCATTTGAAATTGGCTGACAAAATTTTATTCCATCTGAGTCTGGTCGACCGGATCCATGCAGACGGCATGAGCTTTAACACACAAAAATCTAGGGATCGTGCGGAATTCCTTTTTTATTGCCCTTAAATGCCCAAAAAAATGAGGAATGGTCATGGTGAACTGATGACTGTTTTTCCTTAGGTCGTTTTTAATGGGTCGGAAAAAATTTAGGAGATTCAGGTCCAGTCGCTCGGATGCATGTAGATGGCATGGGCTATAGCACAGAAAAATTTGGGAATGAGGCGATATTCCAGTTTTATGGCCCTAAAACATTAAATAAAATAAGCAACAGTCATGTTAAAGCTATGGCTATCGTTCCTTAGGTTGTTTTTTATGGGCCAAATAATTTTAAGGTGATCAAGGTCTGGTCACCCAAATTCATGCAGATAGCGTGAGCTATAGCACACGAAAATATGGGAATTGTGCGGAACCCCTATTTTATTTCCCTAAAACACCAAAAAATGAGTAAAGGTCATGGATAAGCGATAACTATTGTTCCATAGGTAGTTTCTGAATGGCCGACAAAATTTTAGGCGATTCTGGTTTGGTTGTCCGAACCCATGCAGAGGGCATAGGCGCACACAAAAATCTGAGAATTGGGCGAAATTCCAATTTTATGGCACTAAGGCGCAAAATAAATGAGGAACGGTCATGGAGAGGCGATGACTATCGTTCCTTAGGTCATTTTTTATGGTCGGAAAAATTTGATGCGATCCGAGCCCGAACCCATGCAGATGGCGTGGGCTGTAGGACACGAAAATCTGAGAAACTGGTGAAAATTCTGTTTTGTTGCCCAAAAATGCCAAAAAAGGGGAACGGGCATGGAGAGGAGATGAATATTGTTCCATAGGTCATTTTGATGGGGAGGCAAAATTTTAGGCGGTACGGGACTGGTCTCCAGGACATATGCAGATGGCGTGGCTATATCACACAAAAATCTGGGAATCGGGCTGAATTTCTGTTTATGGCCCTAAAATGCCAATAAATAAGGAACGGTATGGCGAGACGATGACTATTGTTCCGTAAGTCATTTTTGATAGGCCTTCAAAATTTTAGGCAATCCAGATCTTGTCACCCGGACCCATGCAGATGGTGTGAGTTATAACACACAAAAATCTAGGGATCGTGCAAAATTCCTTTTTATGGCAATAATACACCAAAAAATGAGGAACGGTCATAGAGAAGTGGTGATTATTGTTCCTCAGGTCATTTTTGATGGGTCAGTAAAATTGTAGGAGTTTCATATCCAGTCACCTGGATACATATAGTTGGTGTGGGCTATAACACATGAAAATCGGGGAATCAGACAGAATTCCAGTATTTTGGCCTTAAAATGCCAAAACAAAAGAGAGGAAGGATCATGGAGAAGCGATGACTAGTGTTCTTTAGGTCGTTTTGATGGGCCTAAAAAAATTTAGGCGATTCGGGTCAAGTTTCCCTGACTCATATAGATAGTGTGGACTATAGCTCATGAAATTCTGGGAATCGGGTAGTATTACAGTTTTATGGCCCTAAATTGCCAAAAAAGGAGGAAAGGTCATGGCAAGGCAGTTACTATTGTTCCTTATGTGGATTTTGATGTTCTGGAAAATTTTAGGCGATCGGGGTCCAATAGCCCTGACCAATGCAGATGGCGTGGGCTATAGCACATGAAAATTTGGGAATTGAGCGAAATTCATGTTTTATGGCCCTAAAACGCCAAAAACGAGGAATGGTCATGGCGAAGTGCTGACTATTGTTCCTTGGTTGTTTTTGATGTGCCAACAAAATTTAAGGCGATCCGGGTTCGGTCTCTCATACCCATATAGATGGTGTGGGCTATGGCACACGAAAATCTGGGAATTGGGTGGAGTTCTAATTTTACGGCTCTAAAACACCAAAAGAATAAGGAACGATCATGGTGAACCGATGACTATTGTTCCTTAGGTCGTTTTTTATGGGACAAAAAATATTTAGGCATTCCGGGTCCCATCTCGCGAATGCATGCAGATAGCGTAGGCTATAGCACACGAAAATTTGGGAATTGTGTCGAATACCTATTTTATGGCCATAAAACGCCAAAAGACGAGGAAAGGTCATGGTGAAGCGAAAACTATTGTTCCTTAGTTCGTTTTTATGGGCCGAGAGAATTTTAGGTGATTCAAGTCCGGTCGCCCAGACCCATGTAGATGGCGTGGGCTAAAGCACCCGAAAATCTCGGAATCGGGGGGAATTTCAGTTTTACAGCCCTAAATGCCAAAAAATGAGCAACAGTCATGGTGAGGCGATAACTATTGTTCCTTAGGTAATTTTTTATCATCCGACAAAATTTAGGCGATACGGGTCCGATCACCCGAACCTATGGAGATGGCATGGGTTATAGTACAAGAAAAATTGGAAATCGGGCGAAATTTCTATTTTATGGTTTAAAACGCCAAAAAATAAGGATTGATCATGGCGAGGTGATGAATATTGTTCCTTAGATTGAATTTCATGGGCCGACAAAAATTTAGGTGATCTGTGTCCAGTAGGCTGAACCCATACAGATGACGTGGGCTATAGCATAAGAAAATCTGGGAATCGGGCGAAATTTCAGCTTTATGGCCATAAAATGGCAAAAAATGAGGAGCGGTCATGGAGAAGTGATGACTATAGTTCCTTATGTCATTTTTTATGTTCCGGAAAAATTTTAAGCAATCCGGGTCTGGCTGCATGGTGGGCTATAGCACACGCAAATTTGGGAATCAGGCGGAATTCTAATTTTATGGCATGGAAAAAAATGAGGAACGTTCTTGGCGGTGATGATTTTTCCTTAGGTCATTTTTTATGGGACGGCAAAATTATATGTGATCCGGGTCCGGTCTATCGAACCCATACAGATGGTGTGGGCTTCTGCACTTGAAAATTTGGGAATCGAGCGAATTCGAGTTTTATGGCCATAAAATGCCATAAAACGATGAACTGTCATGGAGAGGTGATGACAATTTTTTTTAAGGTCATTTTGATTAACCAGCAATAATTTAGGCGAACTAGGTGCGGTCGACTGGACCTATGCAGATGACGTGGGCTATAGCACACAAAAATTTAGGAATCAGACGAAAGTCCAGTTATATGGCCCTAAAATGCCAAAAAATGAGGAACGGTCATGGCGAGACAATGACTATTATTTCTTAGGTCATTTTTGATGGGCCAATAAAATTTTAGCCGATCGAGGTACGTTCGTCCACACCCATGCATATGGCGTGCCTATAGGACATGAAAATTTGAGAACCTGGCAAAATTCCAGTTTTATGGCCCTAAAACGCCAAAAACGACGACCGATCTATGCGATGACTATTGTTCCTTAGATCATTTTTTATGTGCCGGCAAAATTTTATGTGATCCAGGTTCGGTCGCCCTGACCCATGCATATGGCGTGGGCTATAGCACATGAAAATTTAAGAATCCGGCCAATCCAATTTTATGGCCATAAAATGCCAAAAACGAGGAATGGTCATGGCGAGGTGATGACTAGTGTTACTTAGGTCATTTTGATGGGTTGGTAATTTCACGACTCAAACTGATGGGCCGCGACTAGCACCAGGTACCTTGCTCAACTGAGTACCAACATAACGTATCTCTTCATGTCATACTATCATAGATAACTGGGCCGGAAGGCTATCGTGAGATAAGTATAATACAACATGTGATACCAACTTATACATAAGAACTACGGGCCTATAAGACAAAAATAACAACTCGTATACTGAACATAGGCTGACAAGGTCATACAATCTTTTACGTACATGACATCTATCTACAAGCCTCTAAGAATACATAATTTTCATAAAGGTCGGGACAGAGTCCCGCCATACCAATCAATACACGTCTAAATCATACTAACCAAACAAGCAACTACGAAGCAAATGGAGCACACCAACATCTTCCGCTGAGCTGATAGCCTACTTGGAGGGCTCTCGACCTGCCTATCGGGACCTACGGGCATGAAACGCAGCGTCCCCAGGCAAAAGGGACGTCAGTACGAAATAATGTACCGAGTATGTAAGGTAGTATATAGAAAGCTGAAACTGAACTGATAATCTGAACATATGCTTACCTGCTGATACTGACTCAATTCTCTCAATATAATAAGTAAAATAGTTGTCCGGCCCAATAAGGCTCGGGATATATGTAACTGCTCTACCATAATAGGCTCGTTCATAGGCGCTCGGCCATACTAGGATCTGTATCTTGACCAACTGGGCTCGCTCATAGGCGCTCGGCCACAGTAGGTTCGGTATATAACTTACCATCTGATCAGAGGTTGCCCAATAGGGGCCTGCTCATCGATTATAGCTCGATGGTAATGAAAATACTGTAATACGGTATATATAAACCTCTCTACTCTCTTGGCTGGAAAAATAAAATACTCAATTGAATATGAAGTCCCGATAAGGAGAATATTGCAACTTACAAAATTAGGAAAATATACGTAACTTGCGAGACTAGAAAAATATACGTAAAATCGGGGATATGAATTGTTCTTTATGCCTCGTTATCAAACTTGTGTAATGACGAGATCATGACAAAATGAAAGAAGGAATTAGCCTTAACATACCTGGATTAGGGAAAATCCATATAATATTCTTGGAAAAGATTGCACGTACTCCGTTATAATTGCAAAACCTCACTTTGATTTGAATTATTGAAGTCTTGCGTTGCTTGGATATATACAGATGCATATGAGATGCCCCAAAATAACATGATGAAGTTACTTAAGAGTCACAAGACTCTTAATTGATAGATGATAACGTGAATTTGTCTCTTAAGTGATGAATATATACAGATGCATGTCTCTGAAGTCTTGCCTCGAACTCTTAAGAGATAGACTCTTAGTTATATGACTTTTAAGAGTAATGTTGTAATGCTTAGTTATATAGACTCTTAGTCACTTAGTTAAATCTTGTAGTGCTGACACGTTTAAAGGTAAGGTTTTTTATACTTATCCAATTTTTAATTAATTAATAATTTATTAATCTCCCACTAATCAATAATTAATCAATTACCCACGTAATTAAGAATTATCCCAAATTACTTAAAATACTATTCATTTTTAATATACCATTATACATCATACTATTATGGTTATATGGTACCTTGTATGGCACTAGTCCATAAATACGGAATATTAACGCTCGACCCGTATTTTATCCCAACATGCCAAACTTGGACAAAAATTCATTTTCTTTAACTTGCTTCCCCTCTCACCTTCATGAATTTACTCATCACTTGTTTGAAATGGCATAATCCTTATAATCTCCAAATAATATTTTCCTTGGATTGACGTCAATTACCTTAAGACAAATTCAATGTACAGTACAACAGGGTGCAACATCGTCATAATTTAACACTGCAGGATGTAACATCGTCGTAATATTGCGGGGCGTAACAGGTAAATTTTAGGCGATCTAGGTCTTGTCGCCCTAAGCCATGCAGATAGTGTGGGCAATTACACACAAAAATCTAGAAATCGAGCGAAATTCAAGTTTATGGGCCCTACTACGCCAAAAAAATGAGGAATGGTCATGGCGAGGCTATTACAATTGTTCCGTAGGTTATTTTTGATGGGCATGCAAAATTTTAAGCTACCCAATTGCCTGGACCCACACAGATGGCGTAAGCTATAGCACACAAAATCTGAAAATCAGGCGGAATTATAATTTTATGGCCCTAAAACAAAAAAAATAAGGAACGTTCTTAGCGATGATTGTTTTACCTCAGGTCATTTTTGATGGGCCGGCAAAATTTTATATTATCCAGGTCCGGTCGCCCGGACCCATGCATATGGCGTGGTCTATAGCACATGAGAATCTGAGAATCGGTTGGAATTCCAACTCTATGGCTCTAAAACGCTGAAAAACGAGGAGCGGTCATGGCGAGGTAATTACTATTGTTCCTTAGGTCGTTTTGATGGGCCGACAAAATTTTAGGCGATCTGAATGTGCTCGCCCGGACCCATTGTTACACCCTGTATATTTGGACTAGATGAGGATATGTTAAATGAGTATTAATGTGACCTTTTTACATGTGAAGTCTTATCGGGATAAGTATGGGTGGAAACCATTGATTTGGAATCAAAACCGATATATCATAAGTGATTGGTGTGTGGACGAGGACTATTAATATGATGGTTATAAATTGGATATGATAATAAGTGTGCGAGGCATATCATAAGTGATTTGGGGTCCAAGGAGATACCTAAGTCTAAGTCAAGTTTGAAAATTGTATGATAGACTAAACTTCCAAATGAGCACGCACAAGACCAAACTTTGCACGAGCATATCAACATTTATATAAGGTGTTATGTGATGAACTACCTATCAAATAAAATATCTTCGAGTCTAGTTCCTAACGCTTCATACCGTTCGTCACTTGGCCACTACAACAAAAAGGGTGTTTAGCGGCAATACAAAACGGTTTTAGCGGCAATAACAATAGCCACTATATCTTTTATACGGCCATTGGTGTTTAGCAGTTGATGTTGGGGTCGCTAAAGCCTTTAGCGGCTATTGTCACAAAAGCTGGTAAAAGGTATGGTTTATTGCCGCTAAAGATTATTATCTTTAATGGCCATTATTTGCGGCAATTATAATGGATACTAAATCTAATCCATAACAGCTAATTATACTGCTTTAGCAACCATTTTTTATAGCTGCTAAATTCAAAATAATTGCCGCTAAAAGTTCACATCTTTAACGGTAATTATTTGCGGCAATTATTATGACTACTAAATCCAATCCATAATGGCTAATTATACTCCTTTAGCATCCATTTTTATAGCCGCTAAATGCTCGCATCTTTAACGGCAATTATTTTGTGGCAATTAAAATGGCAATAGTATCCCTTCTGAAAACATCTTAGTTTGCCATTTTAGTGGCTAATATGTTTAACTAAATTACCTCTAAAAGTCAATATTTTTAACGATAATTGTTTTGCAACAATTATTACAGCTGCAATATCCCTTGTAAAACATCTTAATTTGCCCATTTATCATTCATTTATATAGCTAGTATATCCAACTAAATTAGCGCTAAAAGTCACAAGCGGTAATAGCAATATTGTAGCCACCATTAATAATAGTTACTACATTTATCCAAAATATGACCCAAATAAGAAATATATTAATATTAATTTTTAAAAAAATATATCTCATTAAATCTTAACAATTAAAGGAAGTACTAACCAAAAATATTGATGTCACAATAACTAAACTTATATTGTTTGAACTAAATAGCTAATGTCATTATATAACTAATACAGATGAATGATGGTCTTCAAATGATTTTCCCAACTTTTCATCATTATGAAATCTTCCACCCGCTGAATTATCGAGCATCAAACTGTATGACCTGAAATTATAAAATAATCGTATCAGAAGATAAAATATAATGCGGAAAAAACATCTTCAAAGTTCCATCACTGTCACAATTCATAAACAGGAAAAACATTGCTAAAGTTGTCTAAAGAAAAAACATTTCTCAACAAAGACATTCTTTGCAGGTGCATGTTTTTGCTCAAAAGGATTGAAGTCTGCTGATTGCAGATAACTAAATCTACAACCATGGCAAGAGAACTAGTTGCAGAGGTCTGTGATGTTGTAGCAAAACGTGGAGCTCGATTAGTTGGAGCTGGCATCGTGGGGATTGTAAAGAAACTAGGAAGGCTATCTAATAGGATTAGCATTATTACAGTAGAAGGTGGTGTCTATGAGCATTATCGTGTTTTCAGAAACTATCTCCATAGCAGTGTGGGGGAGATGCTCGGCAATGAACTCTCAGACAATGTGATTATTGAACACTCTCATGGTGGTTCTGGAGCCAGTTCCATCTTTATTGCAGCTTCACAACCATAAGCCTCAAACTTCATAGTAACTTGGTTCTTTTAGCTGTGGCAAATAGTTACATCTAATGATTCATATGATGTTTGCAGCATCTTATTTATTTATTTTATATTCTTTTAAATCCTCGAATCCACTGGGATGTTTCAGCATCTTATTGTATCTTAAACCAAGAATCTGCATTTCATGACTTACTGTCTGTTTGAGTAAGCAACAAGTGGCAAGGGCAAGTGCTACTCATAGTTTCTAAATTCTCTTTTATGTTTCCTTTGTATCAAATGTTGATTTTCAAGAAAATTAGTGTAGTATGTGATATATTGTTCCTAGATTCACGAATAACATGAACTCGAGTAGGAGAATTTTGTAGAATATTACATAATAATAATACTTAAGATGACATATCCTAGAATATACTATAGTATTTACTTAGATGATTATTTATCTTGTTACACACAAGGAATAGTACTTTTCCACATTATACATAGCCTGAGACTCCTCTTTAATACCTTAGGGTGTACATTGTTATTCAACCAATTTAATTAGATATTTTTTTCTTCTCTTTACACATAAAACAAAATTATGTTAGGAGAGTTGCATATTGCTAGTAAGATGTACTTTTTGTAGATTGAAATGATGGTGAAATCACAAAGATCAGTCCCCACTATTATATAAAATGTGATAGAGAGATTGAAAATGATTAGAGCAGCTAAGGTAAAAATTTGACAGAGAGATTCAAACAAAAGTGCATGTTTTAAAAAATATCTATTGCTCTCTTATGTAAATGGTACTAATACTGATAAAGTTACAATCGAATTATGGAGCAAGTCGAAACTATATCTTGTTTTCATTTCTTGAAAGTCTACATGAAATCAGATTCTAATGATAAATAAATTGGAGGAAAATTCAAAAGATGAGTAATACTGTGAGACAGTGAAGTATTTTTAGCAACACTAGGTATCCTTGATGTTTGTGCTACTAGTTCATGTCCATTGTTGGTGTCAGGGACCTAATAAATATTTACACATTATATAACAATACTTTATAGGATTGAAACTTCATTAAGAATGCCTATAACTTCTGAAAATCGAGTTACTTGTTCACTTGAGGTGCCATTTATATTTTGAGGCATAGATTCATTAGAAACATATTTGCGCATCAATTGTCTAACTTGGAGCAATTCTGATTGCATACGTCTTTTCCCAAAAGAAACTATCTAGCTGCATTAAGTTATACTAGTATCAATAGGTCACATGCAAAATAGGAGGAATCATCGTCCTCATCTCAAGCTGTGAAAAATAAATGAATAGCAATTCGTGCATACAAACAAAGCCTTGCGCAAAGATAGTTCAAGAGATAAAAGGAAAGCAAAAACTATTATCCAATTATAATAGTACCTTAGCATATTGCAGTACAAGGGCGACAATCAGCAAAATATAACTAAAAGAAAGCACAAAGAATTCACTAAATTCAACCAAAAATAGTTGACAGAGTTACAATTAGGCAAATCCTTTGCTTTATCAATTCTACACCATGCCAGCATATGTCGTTGAGCCTAGAAAAGCACCGGCACTTCATGCATAAAAGCAACATAGAAAATTTGTTACATATACTTACAGTGAAAATGGCAAAAAGAACTTAGAAAGAAAAACGCCTAAAAAGGTGAAACACCAAAAAGGACCAAAAAACTTCTTTAAATGTGTTAAAAACTCAAAATAGTTATGCATTGTTACATTACAGTTGCCTTTTGCCTACGTCTAAGATTTACAACATTCTAAGCAACACCAGTTGCATCAAGTTAGTATCTACACATATAAGCGAACATGATAACTAACCCATAATAGTATTTAAACCATGGTTAATCATCGGTTCATGCTTTCTGAATATATAATAGGATTCATATGAGATAGATGGGGATAAGCAAGAGGGACTCCGTCTTGGACTTCTTGTGAGGTACAATAGCATAGCTAATGGATTTTGGTAGGAGGCGTTCAACCATCTTGGAAGCTTCAATGCAGTCTTATTCTGAATCACATTCATTTTTAATGTTATTTTCTCTCTCAACATTAGCTTCACCATCGGTCAGTTGAAGGGTTTATTGAATATAACAAGTTAAATATGCTACACTTCTCCAATGAGACATAAAAATAAAGTTAAGTGCCTCCACTGGTCGAGAATTTAAGTACAACTTTTAGAACTAGTCATGTTAGATCAAATTTTCATTTTTGTTTCTACAAAATCAGTAAAGAGATGCACGGAAATCAATTGACAGTTTTGGAGACTTTAAAAATATCACTACAAACTACAGTAATTGAACTAGCTATCACAATACACACAACATGTCAGAGAAGAAAATTTTGCAAGATATACAGAACAGTCAATTAAACAAAATCATAATTAGTTGTCATGTGGTCCTTCAGAATACTTAAATTCGGAAGCTTTTTTCTATTGTATGTGCAGCATGGTACACCTAACACAAACCATCTAAAAGGAAAAATGGATGCCAGCATCCAGACAACAAACCTCCTCTTTTTTCCATACATAAAAATTCCAGGGGCTAAACCTACCTTAAGTCTTTTTAGAATGAATGCTTCTTAATGTAGAACTTCAACCAAGAATTAGGAAGGCCTCTTTTGCAAAGCCTTTGGAATGCTCTGATTGGAAGGATAAAAAAGCTTACCATAATTATCAACCATTAATTAAAGCTTTCTGCTTTACTGTCTAGAGTAACTATCGAAAACAGAAAGAAGGGGTTATCACAACCCACTTCTCCCTCCAGCCAACAGAAGATCAAAAACGAAAAAGAAAACATGACAAGCAGAAGTTCCAATTACCATGAATTCAACGTGAGTTCTACTAACTGCTAGATCCCATAAAATACAGCCAGATTCTTCCCAATCCTCTTCTCCTACAGCTACATCCTCATGCTTATTTTGGATATATAACTTTCATTGACAGATTGTTCAACAAAAATTTTAGTCTTTGGCCCTTCAATAGAGGCATCATGAGCATCATATCCAAGAGATATCTCTCCTCACTTCACATTTGCTGGGATGAGTTTCTGGATTAAAGATATTATATAACTAGGATCTGTGGTTGTTATATCAAACAGCTCATCGGCTGGGGCAGGACCAAAGACTGATGTGTTTGCTGAGAGAAGACAAGGAGGAGACTGCTAACCATGTTTTATTCATAGTGACACAGCAAACTATGCCTAGTTGTATTTTGGAAATAAGGGAAAAACTATGATTCTACGCATAATGAATGTCATCCAGTTCTATATATGTCATTCCACAATGAATGTCATCCAGTTCAATCTAATATATGAATAGTTGGGGGCCTGTTTTACACCATTTGAATGTCATTCTTAAAGTAACAAAGGGCGTCCATGCTTATTAAAGGATCTGAAAATCTTGGTCCATGCTACATACATCGTTTCATACAGAATATGAATCCCATGTACAAGAACATTAACCTCGGCACTATATGAGTTTCTTTCCTAAAAATTGGTTTATAACATAGGAGAAATTTAGATATAAGAGATAAGCGGCCGAAACAAACTTCCTAAATCAGTATTTTCTACATCCAAATAATAACATGACTTTTACCAGATTAATGTACATAGAATCTATTGTAAATCAATCGACAAGAATCAATCCAAAATCTACTGTAATTGCAAGCGATTGATTTAACAGGGGAAAAAGAGAAGTTAACAGGGGAAGAAGATGGACGGGCACTACGGCAGGCTGTTGACACAACAGCGAGTTAGGAACCGATTTACTGTAAATCGATAATATGTCTGAGTCTTTTCCATCATCCTCTTCCCTAGCAAAAATGAATATGTCTCCTACTCTATATAAAACTTTGTCCAAAAAATATGATTATCTCTATGAAGTAGATATCCTACCTGATGAACAGAAAGTATCTTCAACTGAACTACCCCTTATAAACCCTTACTCTGCTTTTTCCAAAACATCATTTGCACCATGGACCCAAATCCGTTCCTTAGTCCAACATAAACCAAAAGGATTCAAGGAATATGTTGTTGTCTCAAAACTTGACCAGCATCCTATTCTTTCCACTCGTGAGGAACAGTTTATTACTTTCCAAATTCCAGATGATTTTCCCAGACAGTGGAGAGACCATGGTTTTACCCATATCCATTTTGGTGTTATCCGAATTGATCTAACTTATCATGGAAGAAAAGGTCAACCAGTTGTTGCTCGACTTTCTCTTCTAGACACAAGATATTTGGAGTACCAACATGCAAATTTGGGTACTGCAAAAGTTACCTTGAATGCAGGGACTATTTTCATAACCATTTTTCCAAATTTTAATATGTCCCTTTATGACCCATACTTAACCGAAGCCCTAAAAATTCAGGTCCAAATTCAAGGTGCCCCACAAGCCAAAGATTCTATCCAATCCACTCTTCATCACCAAATAGCGTGGCGAGTCCATAATCATGCCATGGATCTTTGCCTTCCCGGAGGAGAAAATGCTTTACCCTTGAATATTGATACTACCAAAGGAAATACCATGTGCACCCAAATACCCAGACAAATTTCTAGAGATGAGCTTGTCAAAATTCTTCTTGATTCCTGGATCACAAATTATGAAAGGTTAAGGGAACCAGAAGAACCTCTACAATCTGGTCAGCCAACTTTTACCAAAATAAATGACAAAACTGTTTCCATAAGCTCTGACCATTCCCGTCTCAAAAAACCCAATAAAGCCATCTTTTCTTGCCAAATGATCCAACCCAATGATACACGAGATACATGGCCTAACCCTGACAGAGAATTCTTCTGGAATATACAAAGCATCATGGAAAAACATGACAGGTGTCAACATTTCGACAAATAAGGCAAAAGAGTTTGCTGGTTCAAATGCCCTTTTACGGGACACTGCCCTTGGGATCTCGGTTGTGACTGCCAAGATTGTTTGGAAGATCCAATTGGAGAGTATGATGAACACCACCAGTGTCACAGGGAAAGATTTGGCCTCAACGAGCCCAAACAAAAATCCAAGAAAAAAGGGAAAACTACTGAAAAGCAGTTTCGAGCCAAATATGAAAACAAAGACCCTTCAATTGGTTCATTAAGCAGTCCAGGTAAATATGAATTTCTGGTCAGTTATAAACCCCAAGAATGGTCAAAATTACCGGAAAAATTCACTCCAAGTTGGGAAGATAGTGAAATCACACCAAAATCCAAAAAGCCACCTGAACCTAAAACTGCATCAACCCAAAAGTCCACACACCCACAAATATTCATGATGAGCCCTTCAAGTTCCAGCCATACCCAAGATTTTCCTCCACTTCAACCTTTTTGAAAAAGAAGGTATCAGTCATGCTCGAAAAATCCCCAAGAAAAACATAGCATTACCTTCTGGAGAAAAACCCCCCAACAAGTGACATCGAGGCAACAATGAACTGGAAATCAAAAAATTCCATCTGCCAAAATAAAGTGCTCAACAATATTTGCAACAATAAAAAACGTTTCCCGTGCACAAAACAAGTTAATGAGCAAAGTGGAAACAATTGAGAAAAAGGTGGAGTAGACATCATCTCAGCATGCATGACTAATCAAAGCCTTGGAGCTAAGATTGGCAAATTTACAATATGAGATTTGTCCGCCAGGAACTTCACTTTTCCAGTTCTTCCAACAACAACAAAAAGAGATGATTTCACTAAAGGAACAAATCCAACATTTGAGAAATGACCGCTTTGAGTCACAAAAACCCCATTTTTCCCTTCAAAACCTACCTTCTACCCCATGTCAACACAAGCATATTCCCCACCAAAAATGGACAACACCTTTTCTACTTTTCCTACTACCTCATACAATCATATCTCTTTCACCCAACCCTTAAAAGAAGAACCTGAATTTGATATTGCAAAAATGGTTTGGAAAAGGAAAGATGCTCTTGCAGCAAAAAAACAAACCAAGAAAAGGCAAGACCAAGGAGAAAGTTCAAAAGGGTCCAACCCTGAAAGTCTGATCATTTCTGATCAGAAGATTCTGGACTTCTATGTTTCCCAACCAAGAAACATGTCAGAAGAAGATACTACATGGTCAGAATCTCTAAATTCCTCTGACGATGATACAATGGAAGATAGATCTCAATCAAGCATGATTCCATAGAAAACTCTTTCGAAGAAGATGATCCCCCGATATTTGTGAGCCAACCAAGAGACCCAGAAATATCTTAAGTAGAGGAGGATCAAGAAGGCATGACGGGTGAACCAATCCCAGAAAGAAGATAGGAACCCATGGCGTCAAAACCAGTTGGAACTGGATTCCACACTTTCACCTTAGACGGCGTCTTGGAGGAAATGGTTAAGTGGCGGGTAGTTAATGACTAACCTGAGTTTTCCTCTTGTCGGCTCAGCTCTTTTCTTGACGTAGAATGCTTCGCATGCCCATTTTGAATCTGATGGCTCTATTAGATCAAATTCCAAAAGTTTTTCACATTCTTTCTTTGCAAGCTGGAGATGATCTGGATTCATGCCTGAATGACTTTCTTTTGTTGGATTGATGGTTTCATTCTTCTTGAAAGGAAGCTTAATAAACAATTCTTCATTTTTCCATAACGGGCTTTTCCCTTTCTTCATGAAGTCTTTGTGGGATTCAGCACATGAATGCTCAATGAGATTTTGCTCAATCTCTTTGATTTGTTCATCATTGGTGATTTGGAATAGCCTTGGAATCTCAGAATAAGGTTTGAACTGCTTCTTGAAAGCTATCCCGTTAGCCTTGACTTAAATCTCCTACTACAACCAACTAGACTTAAAAGACAAACAGATGGAACTGGTTCTTCTAGCTGGTCAGTAGCCTTTGTGTCCCACAGGGATTCTGCTTGCAAAATAGCTCTGGGAATTTTGCTTTCAGTTCTTGTTTCACTTTTGTCTTTGTGCGTCCCCCCTTCAGCAGGAATTCTTCAACACTTTATAGAGTCAGTTGTTGAGATATGTTGTTCAATTCTAATGCAACTCTTCCTTGGTGGAAGAGTTTGCATTTATCTCAACTTCCTCCTTTTGTTTCTGTCCTCGCTGAACTCGAACTCTAACCTCTTATCAATTTGCAACCTTTTCGCTTTAGGAGACAACCTCTTAGTTCATGGATAATTCACAATCATGTTTATCTCATGTGCATAGACGGTTCTTGTGCCAATGGGTTTGTTCGAGTATGTTTTCCCTTATGGACCTGGTTCAACTGGGTAGACATTTGTCAATCTTCAAAACCATGCAGTGACTTGGTTCAACAAATTCCCCCTTTTTGATGATGACAAACTCTGTGCTTAACCATGTACAATCTTCAACCACTTTGTATAGTTTTAAGCATTTATCATAAAGAGACCAGGTTCATTAGGTTATAAATATCACAATTCTTTGAAATTTTGAAAAGCACTATCTTCCCCCTTTTGGCATCATCAAAAAGTTGCAAAATGATAAACTTACCAGGGTTATAAACAATTACTCATGGCCATTGAGGCAACTGCAGGTGCAAAACATGATTAATCATCAAAAGAAACCAATAAAATGTAAGCTAAATAAGAAACTGAGACAAAGTCAATAACTAACAAAGGCAGAATTCATTGATTAGATAGCAACCAAACATCATACACAAAAAGAACTAAAACAGTCACAACCATGAGCAAGAAGACAAAAAAAACAGAAATAGAACAAATCCCGAACTGGGCATTGAGAGGGGTTTATGGTGGCACTGGACTCCTAAGGATGGGAAGGGGCAGATGAGGTTGGGGTTTTGGCTTGAAGGAGAGAAATAATTTGTTGAAGAACACCTTCATTCTTCTCCTTCTCTTTGGCTAATTCAACTCTGAGAGCATCCCTCTCAGCTTCAACCTCAATAAGGCGAGATTTCAATCGAAGGATCTCAGCATCCTTTATCTCACCTTCCTGCACCAAAGACCCGACTTTGCTATTAATAGGATGCTTCCTAGATGAACCAGGTTCATCCTCCGGAACATTTATATTGTAGTCACAAGTCATCAAAGTATTCTTCCCAAAGAAATCCTTAGTAGTATTCATCTCAGCTTTCTTCACAGGAACCTCGAAATGGGCAAGCACAACAGTCAGAATAAATCCATATGGTATGGCATGTGCCTTGGCCCCATTCAACACTATGTCCAAGAGCTGGATGATGAAAGCCAGCCAATTTATCTGCTTAACCCTATACAAGCATTCCATAAGCATTAAGTCCATGTAGCGGGAAATGTGCCTACACTCTTGTCTTGGTAGCAGGAACTTGATCATAAACTCGAAGAACAATTTGTGATGGGGCTTCATTTCACTCTTATACACTGGCCTGGGCTCTGGTTCCTCCTGATTTTCACAAAAGAATCTTGTAATATTCAGAGCAGAGGACATCCCATCGAGACTAGGCCATCTTTGCCTTGTGTAATCCTTGTAGCCCTCAGCAGGGATTTGCAGAATCTCTCCCAGCTCCTTCGCATCAAACGTGATCTGAACCCCTTTAACTGTGGAAGTTACCCTGCCACTTGATAATTGTGTTGGCCATAAACTCCACCAACTCATTCCTTGCCAGCCTGCCTTCAAGGTGAAGAACCGTGTCCTTCCACCCTTGCACCTCTAGAGCATTCATCAGGAAGATCATCCCTGATTCCTCAAGATCTCTCATCAGCTTTCCCTTTAGAATAGTACGCTTGCCAAACATGGTGAATTTGTCAGATTGTTCACCAGACACCTCCTCCTCTCCTCCACTCAATTCTTCTTCTTCTTCAACAACCTTCACTTTCTTGGCCTTAGACCTGGTCCTTTTTGTTGTGGTTGAGGGTGTGGCAGACACAGAAGCTGACTTCTTGGAAGAAGCCTTAGCCTTCTTGGGTTTAGATGTCTCTACCACAACTGGAGCAGGATGCTCCTCATGGTGGACCAGGTCCATCACATCATCATCAATAGTAACAGCCTCAATAGGCTCTCCAATCTTTGCCTTTCCCTTGGTAGCCTTCTTCTTTTTTCTCTCTCTCAGAGCCCTTTCCAACTCTTCTTCTCCTTGTCGAACAACACTTCTAGTAGCACGAACCTTTGGAGCAGGAGCATCAACAGATACCGGAGCTTTCCTTTTCTTAGGTGGAATTGGGTTAGTAGCCTTCTTTGACTTTGGAGTTCTTTTCTTCTTGGGATTGTAGGACTCCCCTAATTTCCTCAGCATCCCAGCCAACGTCTCCTCAATAGATGAACCAGGTTCATCTACTGACGTTTGAAGGCTCTCCAGAACTGTTACTTCCTCCTCATACACGCTTCCCCCTAAATCTGTGACTCATTATTCATCAATTATAGGAGCAGGGCCACAAATAGCCAAAGTGGCACCGTCCTCCCCAGATCCCCTTACAGAGCTTCCTTATCCCTCTCTCTCATGATTTTTATTTTTCCCCAGTTTTCTCTGCCTATCTGGCACTTCTACATCAACAATTGACCCAACAAAAACTAACATGTTTTCAGTAGTAGCAGTTTCAGATTCAACTTCAATATTGCCTTGTTCAGTGTCAGGTAAACCAGGTGCTTCATCATCATTAGAAGACTTGAAAGACTTAGTGGAGGATTGAGAGTCCTGGACCTTGTCAGCTTGAAGTATCTCCTCTAAAAATCTGGCACGAGACCTAGAAGCCACTGATTTCCTGGACAAAACTTTCACTCTACGTGCCCTATGGGCTGGAGTAGGGGTGGGTGTAAGTTCAGGAGTGGGTTCAAGAACTGAAGGGTTTTGGGGGGAAGAAGATCTGGCTGGAGAATGGGAACTGTGTACAGATGGAGAATTTGAACTAGAATCTTCAAGACCTACCTCGTAGCCAGAGGTGGTTGAAAAAGATGAAGCAGGGGGAGGTGAAGACATTGTTATGAGCGTTTAAGGAGAGATGAACTGTGATCAGTTTTTGATATGAGATGGAAGATGAACTTGGTTCGACGGTTATGTTATGAAGCGGGAAGTAATGATGGCCTTTTAAATATGTGGCTATTAAGTGTACAATGGGCAGAATATTTAATCAAGTGGGAGTCTAATCGATGTAGGAGTGTCATTGATTAGACGGTTATTAACCCTTAAATCTAGACGAATTAAGATATGATGGGACTCCTTGAAACAGGTTCATTTTAGGATAAGTACTGAGAATTTGAATTGAACCAAATATAGATAGAGTCCTGCTCAGGTGTGACTATAATTATTTCAATAAATGTATGGAGATGAGCACGTACCTTGTCAGTCAGATGAACCAGCAGCGATGAACCAAGTTTATCGTGTTTAAATCTTTAATTTGCCTCAGTTTACAAAGATAGAAAAATATCATTAGTAACCAGGGAATCATATTAATACATGGCAAGAGATTATGGCAATAAAGTCATGTTACTGAGCAATGATTAGTTTGGTTAATTATCTATTTTAGTGTTTCTAGCCAAAAAAAATCATTTTTCAATTTTTTTTCTTTTTTGTTTTTTTTTCAATTAGGTGATCTTAATCATCCCTAATTCAAGCTGGTTTCTCTCAAAATGCTCCCTACTCAGTGCTTTAGTAAAGATATCTGCAATTTGCTTGTCAGTAGCACAAAATTCAATTGAGATCATTCATTTTTCATAGTTATATCTAAGGAAGTGGTGTCTAACATCTATGTGCTTGAATCTTTTATGATGAACCGGGTTCTTTGTCATACTAATTGCACTAGTGTTGTCACAGAAAATAAGAATGCATCCAACATCTATACCAAAATCCATGAGTTGTTGCTTAATCCATAGCAACTGAGCACAACATGAGGCTGCAGCCACATATTCAGCCTCAACACTAGAAGGCTACTGAGTTTTGTTTCTTGGTGGCCCAAGACACAAGGCAGGAGCCCAAAAAGTGAGCCATGTAAGAAGCACTTTTCCTATCAACCAGGAAACCTGCATAATCAGCATCAGCATATCCTACAAGGTTGAAATTACTACCTTTAGGATACTCAAGGCATAAATCAGTAGTGCCTTTTAGATATCTCAAAATTCTCTTCACTGCAGTTAGGTGGGACTCGTTTGGATTTTCCTAAAACCTAGCACACAATCCTACACTGAACACAATATCATGTCTGCTGGCAATGAGATATAATAGAGACCCAATCATCCCTCTGTATAGCTTCTGATCAACGGATGAACTAGGTTCATCCACATCTAATTTTGTGGTTGTGGTTATGGGGGTGTCTATTTCTTTTGAGTCTTCCATTTTAAATTTCTTGAGCAATTCTTTCACATACTTTTGTTGATGGATCATTGTTCCATTTGAGTTTTGCTTGATTTTCAAGCATAAGAAGAAGTTTAGATCACCCATCATACTCATCTCAAACTCACTCCCCATAAGTATGGCAAATTCCTTACTCAATTTTTCAGAGGTTGCCCCAAATATGATATCATCCACGTATATTTGCACAATGAGGAGATCCTTACCTTTTTCCTTTAAGAACAAGGTACTGTCAATTTTGCCTCGTTTGTACCCATGTTCTAGTAGGAATTTTGATAGTCGCTCGTACCATGCTCTAGGTGCTTGTTTGAGACCATAAAGAGCCTTGTCAAGTTTGTATACATGGTCAAGTGACTCCTTTCTTTCAAAACCTAGAGGTTGTTTGACAAATACATCTTCCTTCAGATAGCCATTGAGGAAGGCACTCTTAACATCCATCTGATGGAGAGTGAATTCCATATGTGCAGAAAATGTTATAAGAAGTCTAATTGCCTCCAGCCTTGCCACAGGGGCAAAGGTCTCATCATAGTTGATTCCTTCTTCTTCCTGAAGACCCACTTTGTACCAATCACTGATCTGTCTAGTGGCCTGGGTACCAAGTGCCATACTTGACTTCTTTCAAACTGATTCAGCTCCTCTTGCATGGTATTTACCCAATCGGCATCTTGTAGGGCTTCACCAATGTTCTTTGGTTCAATCAAGGATAAAAAGGCATCAAACGCACACAGATTTTTCAAAAAGGATCTTGTTTTGATTCCAGATGTCAAATCTATTATGATGTTCTCAAGAGGGTGAGAACTCTGATATCTGTGTGGTTTGAGCACCAACCGTTCACTTCTAGATAGTTCCATGGTGTTTTGTTGTTGTGGAACAGGATCAGGGCCAAGGTTCACATGTTGAGTTCCCCCTGTCATGTTGCTTGGGGTAGTTGGACTTGGTCCATCACCTGTTCCATCTTCCATCTTTGCTTCAATGTGTTCACTGCTTCTCACCAGTCCAAGTTCCTCATCTTTTGGTTCATGTATCTCAGAAAGAGTGTTAGTTTCATCAAAGACAACATGCACACTCTCTTCTACACACATAGTTCTTTTATTATACACTTTATAAGGTTTTCTATGTGATGAATATCCCAAGAATACTCCCTCATAACTTCTGGGATCAAATTTACCTAGGGAATCTTTTCCATTATTGTGCACAAAGCACTTTCATCCGAAATCCCTAAGGTGGGATATGTTGGGCTTTCTCCCTTTAAGTAATTCATAAAGAGTTTTCTCTACCAGTGGTCTGGTCATGCATCTATTTATTACGTAGCATGCAGTGTTTATTGCTTCTGCCCAGAAGCTGTGGGGTAGTTTGCTAGAAAGAAGTTCTTGCCATGTCTTCAAGAGTTCTATTCTTTCTTTCAACAACCCCATTTTGCTGTGGGGTTCTAGGGGCAGAAAACTTGTGATTGATACCATGTTCATCACAGAACTCAGCAAACTTTGCATTCTCAAATTCAGTACCATCATCAGATCTTATGGATGCTAGTTGATTTCCTAACTGATTTTGAGTTTTTCTGACAAATGAAGTGAACATATCAAAAGCTTCATCTTTAGATGTCAGAAATAAGGTCCAAGTGAACCTTGAATAGTCATCAACTAGCACCATTACATATTTCTTACCACCTCTGCTCAGAGTTCTCATAGGACCACTAGGTCCATATGAACCAGTTCCAACGTCTTGGTGGTATTGACCATTTTCTTACTTTTGAATGAGGATCTTATCTGCTTCCCCCTTGCACATGCATCACAAACTTTGTCTTCCTTGAACTTAATGTTAGGGAGTCCCACCACTAAGTCCTTAGAGACTAATTTGTTAAGCTGATTTAGACTTGCATGTCCAAGTCGTTTGTGCCAAAGGAGGGGATCACTGTCCAAAACACTTAAGCAAGTGAGTTCATTTTCAGACAGTGTGGACAAGTCTATGACATAGATATTATTCATTCTCTTTCCCTGCAAAACAATCTTGTCAGTAAGCAAGTTAATCACAAAACATTTTGTGGAAGTGAAAGCAACCAGGTTACCTCTGTCACACAATTGTGACACACTGATCAGGCTATATTTCAAGCCATCTATCAAGTACACATGTTCAATGGAACGTGTGTCATCCTTACCTACCTTACCAACCCCTATAATTTCACCTTTCTTTCCATTTCCAAAGGAGACATTTCCTCCTTTGAGGTTTTCAAGTGAAAGGAATTGTTCCTTGTTCCTTGTCATATGTTTTGAGCAGCCACTATCCAAATACCAAATTTGGCTGTTTCCTCTCACTTGAACCTACAAAAAGAAATCAGGGGTTAGTTCTAAGAACCCAAACTAGTTTGGGTCCTTTTCTATGAGATAATGGATGAATCAAGTTTTTTCTGGCCCAATTTGGTAGCCAGATTTTCTTTTTAACAAAACTCTCATTTCTTCGACTGGCCTGCTCTTTTGCAGTACACTCAATTTTGTAGTGGCCAGTCTTACCACAGTGGGTGCAGATTTTATTCTCAGGGAGAGTGAGATACTTGCTTTTGGGATCCCACTTGGGCAATTGACTCCCAAATCCAAGCCCTCTCCGGTTGCTACTATGATTCTCTTGAAGCCATGTCAAGGCATCAGAGGATTTATTCCATTTACAAGTTCGATCTAACTCATGTTTGACTTTACCAAGTTCTTCCTTAAGTGTCCTTATTTGTTTATCCTTGGCATACATCTTATCTTTTAGTTTTCCCACATTTTCTTCAAACATGATATGAGAATGATCAACGATCTTTTTACTGGATCCTAGCTTTAATTTTAAGTTTTCAGATTTTAGCTCTAGAATCTCAGTTTTAAGTGGATGAACCTGGTTCATCAGGGCAGTATTTTTATTTTCAGATTCACTTACTCTGATTTCCAGGTTTATGCATTTTGCCTTTAGCATTGCACATTCTTTAGAGAGTTGTTCTTTCTCTTTGGTTGTTTCTTCGGAATCATCCATGAAATCAAGTAGCAACTCAGAGAGTTTTTCCTTAGATAGGAACTTTATTTTGTTTTTAAGATGAGAGATACTTACCTCTGGTTCTTCATATGATTCCTCATTATATTCTCCAATTTCCATGAGTGCCTGATCTTCATTCTCACCATCTTCTGATTCTTTATCTTAACTTTCCCCACAAGCAGCGACCATAGCTTTTGTTGTGGTTTTCTTGGGTTGGACCAGTTCCTTCTTCATGTTCCTTCTTTCAAATCTCTCCTTTTTCTATTCCACTTCCCACTGAGGACAGTTCTTGATAAGGTGGTCCGTCTTTCCACACTTGCAGCATCCCTCGTTGGTTGGCCTTTCTAGAGCTTTTGCTTTGTTGTAGGTTCCTCCTCTAGAGATGCCTTTCTTCCTTATGAGGAAGTTTCTGAATTCTTTGGTAATCATGGACATATCATCTTCCTCCAGATCTTCTCCCTCAGTGATCCTCAGTGCTAGACTCCTCTACTTCTTTGGAGCATCCATTTTCATTGTCTGCCTTCTGAGTTCATAA
>ML293800.1:0-30037 GCA_005239495.1 Nicotiana undulata | reverse complement strand
AGGAACTTAAAATTCAAGAATTCATTTCAAATACGCCGAACCGGCCTAAACTACTCGGAATGGAATCACACTTTGCAGATAAGTTATAATTGACACCACGGAACTATTTCCGGTCTCGGAATCTCTCTCGGACCTCGGGAACATCACATCGCTTTCCAAGCCACATTTCAAATTCTTTAAAAACTTCAAAAATCTCATTTTGATCCGAAACCACTCATTTCAAGCCCGTTTTACACCAAATTTTACAAATAAGACAGATAATATATCATAACCCTATTTCGGGCTCCGGAACCATAATACGGGCCCGGTAACACGTCTTTCACATAATTATTCACTTTCATATTCCTTTATTATTTTCAGAAAACAATTTCTTTTAAAAATTCATTTCTCGGGCTTGGGACCTCGAAATTCGATTCCGAGCATATGCCCAAGTCCCATATTTTCCTACGGACCCTCCGGGACCGTCAAATCACGGGTCCGGGTCCGTTTACCAGAAATGTTGACCAAAGTCAACTATATTCATTCATTAATTATCAAAACTCATTTTTCATCAACTTTTCACATAATAGCTTCCCGATTACACGCCCGGGCTGCGCACGCATAACGAGGTGAGACTAACGGAGGCTCTCGGAGCCTCGGAACACAGATAAGGCTTAAGTTACATAAGATGACCTTTTGGGTCATCACAGCGTGACATCATTTTAGACACATTTTAAACTCTACGAGTTTACGCATATGTGACCCGTCTCAAACAATTCTTTGAATACAAAAGAATAATAAAAGCGGTAAAGATATAAAAGATGCACATAGGTATAAAAGCAGTAATTAAAATGTTTAGGCCAAATTTAATCATTAAGCGACCGTACTAGAACCACGAAACTCGGGAATGCCTAACACCTTCTCCCGAGTTAACAGAATTTCTTACCCGGATTTCTGGTTCGCAGACAATTTAACGGAGTCAAAATTTCTCGATTTTGGGATTTCTAAAAATAAATAAATGGTGTCCCGGGACACCGTAAAAAATCCGGGTGGTGACTCTGAATAAAATAAATCCCTAAATCGAATAATGTCACTTAAAGTGGAAAAATGCCCTTATTACCCTTACCGGATGAAAAAGGAGGTGTGACAGCTCTGGCGACTCTGATGGGGATGTGAACCCAGAATCTCTGGTTCAGGGTTCAAGAATTCGAGCTTGTTAATGTGATTTTATTTGGCTTTATTAATTGTGATATTACTGTATTTTGTGCGCTCAATGTGCTAATTGCCCTTTATTTACCGCTTTGATATTTATTTGAACTGTATTTAAATTGTCTTCTTATGTCTCCCTTCTGAGTCTTCTAAAAATTGGTGCACACGTTCGCGTAGCCCGCCTTTCTGTTAGGGGTCATACTAAGTAAGAAATACGGGGATGGACTAGCCACTAGGCCGGATAGCCTTTCGTGCTACCGGTACGTCGCTCCCACCCCGACTCGAGTTGTCCGCTCGGGTAGCCAAGGTCTAGAACAAAACCCCATGTTTACACCCTAGAATTATAAAACCTCATGCTGGATCCTGTCATACCTCCTTTTTTTCACTACCCCCGATTAATGAAGGGGTAATAAGGGAGTTTTTCCAATTAAAGTGACATTATTCGGATTTGGGATTTATTTTAATTTTCAGAGTCGCCACCCGGATTTTTGACGATGCTCCAGGATACCGTTTTATTTTTAAAATCCCAAATCAAGGAAATTTTGACTCTGTTTTGATTTGCCTGCGATCAGAAATCCGAGTAAGGAATTCTATTAACCCGGGAGAAGGTGTTAGGCATTCCCGAGTTCCGTGGTTTGAGCACAGTCGCTTACTATTAATATTTGGCCTAAATTATCTGATTGTGCGTTTTTACCTATTGTGAATTTAACCTCTTTAAAAATTAGCCGCTTTTGATAAGTATGGATTTATCTTGAAAACAAGTCACGAGAACGTGCACTTGTTATGCTTTTGAACGTATTACGATTACGCCACATGAAATGCACCTGTAACCGCAACACGTGATTTTATTATGATTTGAAGTTTGAATACGGGGACATGAGTTGTCGAACCCGAGTGTAGCTTACGTAATCAAGACTATTGGTCATGACAGTTTATAGTGCCTATTTGAGGCAATATTCGATCATTCCTTATGTTTTCTATTTTTGAAAGAGCGTTTTAGTTTTAAGATCAATTAGGATGTTTATGGATTTATCTTAAACAAATCACGATGTCGTGCACTTGTTGTTTTTTAGCACACGGCAACACGTCACATGAAATGCACCCGTGGTTGCTATGTGCATTTTTATTAGTTGTTTGGAGTTTGAGAGTCGAGGGCATAAGTTGCCACTCCCGAGTGTAGTTTAGGGTAATTTTGAGGTAATGATCGATTTTTGTCTAATTTCAATCTAAAGGTATTCATTCTACCTAAGGATTGCCTAAAATAATGTCCAATAGCCTAAAGATGATATGTTTCGGGCTATGGCCATATTTTAGCCCCAAATTATTTTGACTCTTTTGGACAATCCTAATTGTGTCTAATTAACAATAAGGGATACGTATAATTTGAACTAACATCACTAGGGATAAGCATAATAGGAACGTTTGCACAAAATATAACCAGAATCTGCGTTTTAGTTTTATTTTCAGTCATCATTTGTTGGGAAAAATTACACTCATATACATTCAAAGATTTGCCAAATTGTGTACAAGTAAATCACCAGATTTTCAAAGATGCAGATGGTCAAAAGTGAATACTTGGTGTTTGAATTTTGTAGTCTAGGCCTAATCTATAGTTTCTTTTATCAGTCTGAATATGAGCATGTGTCACTGGAATTGAAATTCATTTGTAAAGAATATGTTATATATGTTGATGTCAGAGAGTTTACTAGGTGCGAAATGAATTAGGCGTTATTAACTCTACCTTACATTGATGGTAACTATAATCGTGATAGCCATTTTTCAAATCAGCGTGTTTATAAAAATCCTATACATGCCAGCATAGATATACACTCAACTTCCTACTGTTGTCATGCTATTTTAGAGGCAGGGATTGGATTATAAATTCACTAAAAAAAACAGCCTACTTTTCAGAGGAAAAAAAAATATGAATAGTAAGCAAAATTTAAATATATACAGTCCAGTATTTAATTACAATGATTCTGAAAATGAATATAAACTACTTCCATCTAAATACATTTTTCAGAAAAATGGAAAAAACTAAAAAAAAAAAAAGAAATTTTTAGCTAATTTGCCTAACTTGAATTCCCTTAAGGCCATACACTTGTGCCTTCCTTTGGAATTCTTAAACACCCCAATTGATTGAGTGTTATGCAACTACTAAAACCAAACTGACCATGGAAAGGTCAGTTTTAATTCTGATAATGCTTGTGTTCAAACCATATTACCTGGCAGAATTATTTATGCACTTTCTTGGGGTGAATGTGATCATAAGAGGATCAACTCACCTATGGACTTGTCATTTTTATACTTGGGACCTTTAGTCCATATTAATTCCTTAACTTGATTATTTAGGCGTTTCAAGAGGATAAATATGATCAGTATGAAGGATTCCAGATTTTCTCCTCTAGTGAGCCTTTGATTGTCCATTTTACATCCTTTGAAGGGACAATTTCAGCAAGTTAACTACTGCTTATGCACTGTTATGAGACGAATTTGACTATCAAAGAGTCAAATTCACCTACCTTAGTGCTAACATTAACATGATTCTAAACTATATGGTACTTTGATTATCTAGGCATTTTTAGGGGATGAATTTGACCATTCAAGGGTTCATATTTCTCACCCTAATGCCCTTCTTAACTACATCCTTTATACCTTTTTGAGGGGTAAACTTCATCCAACTAGTGTTTATGCACTACTATGGGGTGAATTTGACTATCAACAAGTCAAACTCATCTACCCTAGTGCTAATACTAACCTATCTAGAGACTTGTTTGTTGAATCTCTTTATTGACCAAAGAGACGCAATTGAAAGCATATTTTGTGCACTCTTAGGGAAAGAATCTGACCATAGAAAAGTCCAGATTAAGTCATCCTAGTGCAGCTTGTTCTATTATTTGGAACTATGAATATTAACTAAACGGTCATTAAACAACATACACCAACCAAAAATACCAATATCAAAACAGTATTTGTCACACTCACAGGTTCATTATCATGTTAACAAACATATATAAAATCACATTTACGTACAACATAAGAAACAACCTTATTTATCAAGAACAACTAGCTTAAGCAATGAGGAAAAGAAGAGAATTCCAATCCAGCACTTCATTGAGAACAAGAAGAGTTAATACATACCTTTTTAAGAGTAAAACAGCAAAAACTTGACCAAATAAAGGTCAAGTGTAGACAAGAAACAGCAAAAGAAGAAGAGAAGTTCAGGAAACATCAACAGAAAACCAGAGGAAACACCAGAAAAAGAAACCAGCAACCAGCAGCAATAAACCCAGAATCTCTAATAATATTTTCCCTTTTTTTTTTTGAAAAAAAAAACCTTTTGTTTTTGAATGAAAAGTATTCTGTATTTTCAGCAGCTAGAAGAGAGTATTTTCAGAATGTCCAAATCCTCTTTTAACTAAAGGGAGGGGTCTATTTATAAGATATTTGGGAATGGGATATTCTTTGGAATATTCCATATCCAAAAGCTGAAAAATAGTACAAAATAGTACATAGGGCAGCTGTCAACCTTATCTTTGGGACAGCTGCCCCTATTCTAGAATTTTCTTACCTATTAAAAGACCTTTTTACCCTTATAAATCCGACTTCCTAATATACATCACATGATATACCCCCTCGAAGTCCCTATATTTACCATTAGGTAACCAGGGTTACTTACTTGGGTTTAGTTTAGTTAATTAATTCTAGTTAGCTACTATTGTTAACTACTAGTTATGTTCTTTAGTTAGCTATTAGTTATTCTTAACTAGGGTTAAGTTAGTTAGTTAAAAGGTTAATTGATTAAGTTCCTATTAGTCAACTAGGTTTAGCTTGTTAATTAATGCAAGTCAATCAACTTAACTCCTTAACCTAAGTTAACTGATTCAATTTGGTTAATTCAACTCGATTACCTAAAATCATAAACTTGACTAACTATTAAGCCTAGGTTAACTAATTTGTTTTAGTTAATTAATTCCGAACTAACTATCTTAGACAGCTTTTAGGATTTAGTTAACTACTTAAGAGACTATTAGACTAGGTTAAACTATTAAACAAGTGGTTTTAGGAAATTATTGTTAACTAAATTAGTCTTGATAAGTCTAGGTTAAACCATGACCAAATAATGTTTTAGAACTAAGTATTAGCCTAATTGGTTGATTAGTTTCTAATTACATAGTTAACTACCTAGTCTTGATACTATGTCCAAAGCTTGGGATTAACAGGGGTAATTAACTTGTGAGGATCAAATTTTATTAGTGAAACAGGAGATTAGGGGACTAACTATCAAAGAACTCTAGAAATATGCATATTGACCTAGACTTAGTCAATCGAATTATCATACAAATTCATATGAAAACCGTTTAACAATCATGACTAGGACTCTGCCCAAGGACAAATACATGACTGCTATGAAATGGATTTAAAACTCAAGCTAACATTAAAACATAACAAAATTACATAGGTACGCATACGATGGAACAGAATTATTTAAAACGGATCAGGGCAAACAATCATACATGAATCAGTGAACACAATCTAAGCTAAGAACATGTTTATCAAAAATATATTTTGGGGCTTCGAACTAATCAAGCATGAACAAGTAAAAGAAAGTAATCAAAACAGTGATAAAATTAGAAGAAAACAGTGACACAAAGAAGAATAAAAAAACCTGAATAAACTACGCATATTCATGCTAAAAAATACACGAAACACATAGAAAGGAGGGGGAGTACCCGTAAAAAAAGGTTTGGCCGGAAAATGGGGGGTCGCCGGACCTCGGCCGGATTCTGGCGGGTTTGAAAATGACTCAAACCCATAGAAATCAATAGCCCTCATTGAGTGCTATCGATCCGTGTAGGTTAGAGCCATTAGAAGTCTCTGACCCGTCTTTAGAAAAAACTAGGGTTTCATTTTCTAGATTTGAAATTAAAAGAGATTGGTTGGGTTCTTGGTGAGATGGATAGTGGGACGGGGTTGAGGAGGTCGTGGGGATCATTTGGTTAAAATTTGGGGTCGATTGAAGAAGCCCCGCCGTCGGAGACGATTTTCGGCCGGTGGAGCACGGCGGGGCAGCGGTGGGACTGTGGTGGGGGAATGGCCGGTGAGAGGGAGAGGATAGAGATGAGTGGGGAGGGGTGTAATACTTCTAACTGAATGGGGGGTGGGGTAGGACTTAGGAACAGTTAAATATTGTTGGGGTGTAGGGTTTAGGACCGTTGGATCAGTGAGATCCAACGGCTGGGAGTTTAATGGGGTAAAACGGGGTCGTTTGGTACTGAGGCTGGGCAGACCGGGTGAGGGGTAATTGGGCTGAGTCGTTTTGGGTAGTATAGAGACTGAATTTTGGGACTGGGTATTTCTTGGCCCAGGTCCGATTTTTAACATTCTAGGCTTAATTTAAACTTAATTAATCTAATTGAAATCAAATTTAATTAAATTCAAAAAATATAATAATTAATTTGATCTCATTTTTGTCTAACTATAGACTAATTAAGAATAAAATAATTAATTTAATACTCCTAATTAAATCCATGATTTGTTGGATAAAAATGATTAATTTTAATAATTTAGTTATCAAAACTACATTACATCAAATAATCGCTATTCTTTCGTTATTTAATTCAATTAATAATAAATTCATAATTTCTTGATGCAATTTTAATAATTTTAAAAGATGAATTATGATTATGCAAAAAATATACAATTAATTTACTAAAAATTCAACAAAAACTAGCAAATTGATTTATTTTATCGAATTTTATAGGAGTATATGGTGGGTGCAAAATCACGTGCTCACATCTGCCCCTCTTTGCTCGAAAACACGAAGAGTTTTCGGGCAAAGACGAAGTGAGCGGCAATAAACGTCTTTTACTCATTCATATGTTCCATTGTGAAGCGTTTTGGAAAGCTTGACCGAACCCATGCTTCAGAGGTTGCCTACATATCCTTGGCTATAAAAGAATCAGGTCAGTGTAGTTTTGGAAATTTTGGTAGCTGGGACTACCGAGTAACTGTGGTTTCACTGCGGTTGCTGCTGTTACTGCCGCCGATCTCCTTATTACACCAAAGTAGCAGAAATGGAGAAGACTAATCTAAACCTATCAACTATGAGTTACAAGAGTCCTATCTATTAGTTTGCTGAAGCCTGATCTTGAATCTTGGATGTTTTTTTACAGACTTGATTTGGACCTTGACGCTTGTTAGTTGTAGGTGCTGGTTCAAACTTCTTCGGCATTTCGGGTCAAAAAGGGATATGCGCTGCTTGTGACTTCAGTTTTGTCTTGGGCGGTCTATATCTTTTCCGTTTCCGCACCTTGGATTCAACCTTATTTTTCCTCTTTTGTTTAATTATTTTGGAACGAAACTTCTTCTTTTGGTCGTCTCCAGTCCGTTGTAATCTGCACAAAAATCTAAGAAAACAAACGAACAAAATTTTCTTCCCCGGTTTTCACTGGGAAAATTTCGTGAGTTATTGTAAACAAATCTATACTACTTTATTATTTCAAGCAGTGAAAGGCCGAGAGCAGTGTACCCGGAGTTATTGCAGACTAGGGAGTGGATACCCTATGCCTAAAGGTAAAATCAACTAGGGATTGGAGACCCTACGTTGGAAAAGATCGACATGTTATGTTGTCATCAAGAAAAGATCACCGGGTTATGCCGGTGTCTGGGGGGAGGATCAACGGGTTATGCCGCTGTCAAGAAAGAATTTAACAGGTTATGCTGGCATCTGTAAAGGTCAACAGGTTATGCTGTTGCCGGGAAAAGAGATCACTGGGTTACGCCGGTGTCTGGAAGGTCAACAGGTTATGTTGTTGCCTGGGAAAAAGAGATTATTGGGTCATGCCAGTATCAGGAAATGATCAACAGGTTATGCTGTTGTCAAGAAAGATCACCAGGTTATGTCGATGCCTGAAAGGTCAACATGTTATGCTGCTGCCTAGGGAAAAGGGATTACTGGGTTATGCTAGTATCAGGAAATGATCAACAGGTTATGCTGTTGTCAAGAAAGGTCACCAGGTTATGCCGGTGTCTGGAAGGTCAAACAGGTTATGCTGCCGCCTCGGGAAAAGAGATTACTGGGTTATGCCAGTATCAGGAAATGATCAACAGGTTATGCTGTTGTCAAGAAAGGTCACCAGGTTATGCCGGTGTCTGGAAGGTCAAACAGGTTATGCTGCCGCCTGGGGAAAAGAGATTACTGGGTTATGCCAGTATCAGGAAATGATCAACAGGTTATGCTGTTGTCAAGAAAGGTCACCAGGTTATGCCGGTGTCTGGAAGGTCAAACAGGTTATGCTGCCGCCTGGGGAAAAGAGATTACTGGGTTATGCCAGTATCAGGAAATGATCAACAGGTTATGATGTTGTCAAGGAAGATCACCAGGTTATGCCGGTGTCTAGAAGGTCAACAGGTTATGTTGTTGTCAAGGAAGGTCACCAGGTTATGCCGGTGTCTAGAAGGTCAACAGGTTATGCTGCTGCCTGGGGAAAAGAGATTACTAGGTTATGCCAGTATCAGGAAATGATCAACAGGTTATGTTGTTGTCAAGGAAGGTCACCAGGTTATGCCGGTGTCTAAAAGGTCAACAGGTTATGTTGCTGCTTGGGGAAAAGAGATTACGGGGTTATGCCAGTATCATGAAATGATCAACAGGTTATGCTGTTGTCAAGAAATATCACCAGGTTATGTCGGTGTCTAGAAGGTCAACAGGTTATGTTGTTGCCTAGGGAAAAGTGATTACTGGGTTATGCCGGTATCAGGAGATGATCAACAGGTTATGTTGTTGTTAGAAAGGTTACCAGGTTATGCCGGTGTTTACTAGGGAGTGGGACCCTATGTTGGAAAAAATCATCGGGTTATGCCGGCATCAACTAGGGAGTGGAGACCCTATGTTGGCATCAACTAAGGAATGTAATATCCTATGTTGGCATCGAGTTATGTCGGAATCAGGATATGTTGGCATCAACTAGGGAATGGAGACCCTATGTTGGCATCAACTAAGGAATGGAATATCCTATGTTGCAAAAGGTGTACCTAGGGATTGAAGGCCTTGTATTGTCTTAAGTTTGAATTGTTTTCAACATTGTTTTTCTTCTTTTCTTGTCTTTTCATTTTATTTTGAGTGAATGCGGGAAAGAATGTTGGAGAAAACTTCCCTTTTGGGAGTTGTTGCTGTGAAGCTGCTTCTAGCTCTTGCGCCTTTTCTTTTGGTTACACTTGCTTTTTGCAAGGTTGCATTTTGAATCACACCTGTTTCCTTCAAACAAAGAACAATTGTTAGTTTGAAACAGTGGTTGGTTTTGCGGCCTTGATTAGTTCAACTTGCTTGACCTCAGTTTTTGTGACGAAGGTCTCGACCACTTGCTTGCTTGCTGGGAATTGGGTTTCATTTATGATCCCGGGGACCCTGGCTTTCTAGATGTTACCATGGCAATCGGTCTTGTGGGACCCAACATTGGACTTTACTCTTCCTTTGTAGGCCTTTCACTTGCTTTTTTTTTTATTTTTTTTGGATTTCCAGAGTATCGGGGAAATTTGGCCTCCTCAAATTCTGCGGCAACGGTTAGTCACTTGGGGCTTAACCTTTCCAACTTTATTTCGCCTTCATCGGCCTTTCATTTCTGATTTTCCTCCGAGTTAACTTTAAAGCATTTGGAGCATTTTTGGCTTTTCAGACCTTTGCCAAGAGCGTTAGCCTCGTGGGACTCAACCTTTCACTTTAATTGCCTTTGTAGGCATTTCCATTTGATTTTCCCCTTTCAAGAGTTTTGTGTTTAAAGCATCGGCCGTTGCGGCCAGTCAGGATTGACTCGATGCCCCCTGATGAAGCTTGGCGCCTTTTGCATGTTGAACCGTGTCAAACGAGAACCCTGTAAATTAGTTTTGCCATGCTTTCTTTGTTTTACCTTAGAAATAGAGTCAGACTGAAAAGGATTGAAAGGGAATAATAAAGAAACGGGGACAATGAATTTTGACAAAAATATATCCCTTTCGGGGAGAGAAAAAAGAATTATCTGGAGTGCACGTGACTTTCAATGAACAAGACATGCGTCTTGGACCGGATGCCTGATCTATGTAAACCATCTGACTCTCAGAAATTCGTCATGACTTTTAACTCGAGGTTGAGAAACCTTGCCCAGATCATGTCGGTGTCAGTGACCAATCATCCTCTTTTCGATTAGTAGTGCCCTTTTTAGGTTTTCACCAGCTAACCTCTCTCATTTCTCTTCTCGCCATCGCCTTGTAGTGCTCTTTGCGAGTTTTCACTAACAAGACTCTCTCATTTTGATTTCTCTACTTACCGTCGCCTTATGGTGCCCGTGTGGGTTTTCACCGATAAGACTCTCTCATTTTAATCTCTCTCATTTCTTGTATGAGGTCCAGATAGATGTATCTTCCCATTCTGACTCTTCTTTGTCGATCGATCGGAAGGACTTGAATAGGATTTGGGGTAAAAGAGTTTGTAGTGAATTACAACCTTGGAACTTTCAGGCGAATCATTACCGAATCTCAACACTTGTCCCAACTTAAACTCTTGGGGAAATGTGGATTTTATTTTGGTGTGACTGAACCCCAGTGAGTGGCTGCCTACGTATCCTTTCGGAATCAAGTCAGACGTAGTTCAGGAAAACATATTGTTTTTGTTTGGTTTTTGTTTTGTTTTTTCCTCTTTCTTTCTTTCTTTTTTTTTTTTTTTGTTTTTTTTGTTTTTGGTTTTCTTCTTCTTTTTTCCTTTTTTTTTCAAGTTCCAAGGAGGGTAGTCAAAAAAAAAAAAAAAGAGTAACCGGCTCAAAGGGTTTACAAAAATGGTGGTGTTCAGGGTAGCATGAATGAAAAGCCTTTGTCATTTCGATCATCCGCATCGACATCACGAAGAGGTCAAACGTAATACCTTTTGACTGCATCTGCATTGATAGCCGTTTCGGGGTCATTTCCTTCGATGTCTCCCAAATACAACGCTCCTTTTGGAAGCAATTTCCTTATGATGTACGGACCTCTCCAATTCGGGGTGAATTTCCCTTTCGCCTCTTCGTGGTGTGGGAGGATACGTCTTAACACAAGCTGCCCTACTTCAAAGTTCCTAGGTTGCACTTTCTTGTTATAGGCACGGGCCATTCTTTGTTGGTACAACTGCCCGTGGCAAACTGCGGCCATCCTTTTCTCACTGATCAGCGTTAATTGCTCTAATAGGGTTTTGACCCATTCGTCATCCTCAATTTTTGCTTCGACAATAATCCGAAGGGAGGGAATTTCGACTTCTACGGGTATTACGGCTTCAATTCCATAAACCAGTAGATAAGGAGTAGCTCCAACCGACGTGTGCACTGTCGTGCGATATCCCAGTAATGCGAAAAGCAATTTCTCGTGCCATTGCCTGGAAGTTTGAATCATTTTCTTGAGGATTTTCTTAATATTTTTGTTTGCTGCTTCAACGGCGCCATTGGCTTTGGGCCGGTAAGGGTTGGAATTGCGGTGTGTGATTTGGAACTGTTCACATACCTCCCTCATCAAGTTGCTGTTTAGATTCGCGGCATTGTCGGTAATGATAGTCTTTGGGATACCAAAACGAAGGATGATACTAGAGTGCACGAAATCCACCACTGCCTTCTTGGTGACAGCTTTGAATGTGACTGCCTCAACCCATTTCGTGAAATAGTCAATAGCGGCCAAAATAAATCGGTGCTCGTTTGAGGCCCTCGGCTCGATCGACCCGATGACATCCATTCCCCAGGAAACAAACGGCCAAGGTTCTGACATAGGATGCAATTCTGATAGTGGTGCGTGAATCAAATCTCCGTGTATTTGACACTTGTGGCATTTCCGGACAAAGCTAAAACAATCTTTTTCCATGGTCATCCAATAATACCCATCTCGCAAGATTTTCTTTGCGAGGACGTATCCGTTCATGTGGGGACCGCACACTCCTTAGTGCACCTCGTTCATAATCTTTTCGGCTTCTTTGGCGTCTATGCATCTTAATAGATTTAGATCGGGAGTCCTCTTATACAGTACTTCTCCACTTAGGAAGAAACTGTTGGCGAGTCTCCAGATGGTTCTCTTTTGGTCCCCATTGGCCTACTCTGGATATTCTTTTGTTTTCAAGAATCTATTGATATTGTGATACCATGGTTGAACATTGGGCTCTACTTCGACCGTGTTGCAATAACCATGCCTTTCTTGATTTGAATTTCCAACGAGTCGATGTGAGCATTACCCGGATATGGCAGCATTGCAGCTAGGATAGCCAGAGCATCGTCTAAATCATATTGTCATCGAGGAATATATCTAAATTCAACAGCTTTGAATCGTTTGCTAAGATCTTCCACATGTTGTCTGTATGGAAGGATCTTAACATCCCGAGTTTCCCACTCTCCCTGAGCTTGCTTGATGATCAAATCTGAATCTCCCATGATCAACAACTCTCCTACATCCATGTCAATGGCCATGTTTATACCCATTAAACAAGCTTCATATTCGGCAGTATTGTTTGTACAGAAAAACCGAAGGCGGGTTGTGGCGGGATAGTGTTGTCCCGTGGGTGAAATCAGGATTGCCCCAATCCCAACACCTTTTGCATTTACGGCTCCATCAAAGAACATTTTCCAAGTGTTGGCGTCTTCAGAAGTTATCTCGACTGAATTTACCTCTTCGTCTAGGAAGTAAGTGCTTAGGGGTTGGTAGTTGTCATCGACAGGATTTTCTGCCAAGTGATCCGCTAATGCCTGGGCCTTCATTGCCGTGCGAGTGACATAGACTATGTCGAATTCGGTGAGCAGAATCTACCACTTATCTCCCGGTGGGCATTGTCTTTTGGAATATGTACTTCAACGGGTCCAACCTAGTGATGAGGTAGGTGGTATAAGCCAATAAATAATGGCGGAGTTTTTGAGCGACCCAAGTTACAGCGCAGCACGTTCTTTCCAACAGCGTATACTTGGCTTCGTAGCTCGTGAACTTCTTGCTCAAGTAATATATGGCCTATTATTTCTTCCCGGTTGCGTCATGTTGCCCGAGAACACACCCGAAGGAATTTTCCAACACCGTCAGATATAAGAACAAAGGCCTTCCTGGTTCTGGTGGGACTAACACTGGCGGGTTTGACAAATATTCTTTGATCTTGTCGAAAGCGTTCTGGATTTCGTCCGTCCATTTGATGGCTGCATCTTTCTTCAATAGCTTGAATATAGGCTCACAAGTGGACGTCAACTGAGCGATGAACNTTCTTGGTTCTTGGTGGTGGAAGATCCCGAATAGATTTTATCTTTGTCGGGTCTAGCTCGATGCCCCGTCGGCTGACTATAAACCCCAGTAATTTCCCAGACGGAACTCCGAAGGCACACTTGGCCGGGTTTAGTTTCAGATCATACTTACGCAGGCGCTCGAAGAATTTCCTCAAATGTTGGACATGGTCATCTTGCGTCCTGGATTTAATAATCACATCATCCACGTATACCTCAATCTCTTGATGCATCATGTCGTGGAAAATGGCGGTCATGGCCCTCATATATGTTTCCCCGGCGTTCTTTAAGCCGAACGACATGACTTGGTAACAATAGGTGCCCCAGGGTGTAGTGAAAGCCGTCTTTTCTGCATCCTCTTCATCCATCAATACCTGGTGGTATCCAGCATAACAATCCACGAAAGACTGAACCTCATGTTTGGCACAATTGTCAACCAGGATATGTATGTTTGGTAGTGGAAAGTTATCTTTAGGGCTCGCTTTATTCAAATCTCGATAGTCGACACATACTCTGACCTTTTCGTTCTTTTTAGGTACTGGAACCACATTGGCCAGCCAGGTGGTGTATTGGACCACCCGGATCACTCCCGCTTTTAATTGTTTAGTGACCTCTTCTTTGATTTTGTCACTCATGTCTGTTTTAAATTTCCTCTACTTTTGTTGGACGGGTGGATAACCGGGGTAGGTTGGCAACTTGTGTACCACCAAATCTACACTTAGTCCGGGCATGTCGTCGTAGGACCAAGCAAACAGGTCTTTGAATTCAGATAGAAGTTGAATCAGAGCGTCCCTAGTTCTTTCATCAATGTGGACGCTTATCATGGTTTCTCGAACCTCTTCTGCATTACCCAAGTTGACGGGTTCTGTTTTGTTTAAGTTCGGCTTAGGCTTATTCTCGAATTGTTCTAATTCTCGATTTATTTCCCTAAAAGCCTCTTCTTCGTCATATTCCGGTTCTTGACTCATTATTTCGAGGTTAGACAGCGTATTAAGATCATAGCATGAAGTCCGCAAGCATGTCATGTTATTTAAAGCTGCATTATTAGGACTGAAAATAAGAAAAATAGGCAAAAATCAGAAGGAATAATAGACTATGAAATTTTGATTTTCATTTCATTGAATTTGAACATAGGAGGGTTTACATTGGAATTCAAAAAGGCAGTAAATTAAAAACACTTGAGTTACACCCTGAAATAACTCATAGTGAAGGAAAGATGGCAAAATTGAACTACCGAGTCTCCCGCCTGACGAGGAATGGAGTAGCCTTCCAGTTCTGCAACTTGGAGTTTGGGCCCATGTATTGCACCTCAGCGGTGCTTGAGCCTTCTCCCAACTGGACCATGTTAGTTTCATACAACATCTACTTCATGACCTCGCAGATTCCCTCGATTTCTTTGTCCGTAAAGGCCTCTTCTTATTCTTTGACATATTGCGGTTCGATAAAAGTCTCAGTAATATGCGGGATCGGGTGAGGTAGGTCCCATCCATTGCTTTTATGGGCGTCGGCCCACTTCCCATCTTCGTCTGAGGCTTGGAAACCTATGCCGAAGAATCTTTTAGCGGCAGGTAGAGAGATCGGTTCAGTGATACCTTGCAAAGATACCCCAAGCCCCTTTCCGGGTTTGTATCCATGTCTAATCATGTCGGTAGCGACCATGATTGACGCATTTGATAGGCAGGGTTGTGGGCACGGAGCACCTTCTTCATGTTGGTCGGCCGCCACAATTTCAAAAGCTTGATAGACGATGTGCTCACTTCCCTCTCTGGCTTAAAGACAAGGGATCGAGGGGTCTCTGTAGATTGACTGCTCGTCCTCCCCGTGGACCACTATCTCCTGGTTTTCATATTCGAATTTGACCATTTGATGGAGAGTAGAGGGTACGGCTCCAGCGGCATGAATCCACGGTCTTCCTAGCAAGAAATTGTATGAGGTATCCATATCTAGGATTTGGAAGGTTACATTGAAGTCCACAGGGCCGATCGTCATAGCTATGTCTATTTCGCCAATGGTGTCCTTTTGATTCCATTGAAGACACGGACACAGACATTATTCGGCCTGATTCTTTCAGTGCTGATTCCCATTCCTTATAGTGTGGACAAAGGGAAAATATCTACCCCGGAACCTCCATCAAGCATAACTCTCTTCACATAATATCCCTTACTTTTAACTGTTAAGTGTAAGGTTTTGTTGTGAGCGGCTCCCTCGGGAGGTAGATCATCCCGGCTAAAAGAAATTTTGTTGACTGCAAAGAAACACTCGGCCATTCTTTGCAATTGTTCGACCGAGGTCTCTGCCCGCACATACGCTTCATTCAGCATTTTCAAGAGTATTTTCTGGTGCTCGCTCGAGCCCATCAACAAATATAAGAGTGACACTTGATCAGGAGTTTTCCTGAGTTCCTCAATTGTGGCGTATTCAGTCATGTTAATCTTCTTAAAGAACTCTTCAGCTTCCTCGGCAGTGATAGGCTTTTTAAGAGGGAAGCGTTAGTGCTTGTTTTTGGCTAGCTCCTTCAGATTGAGGTATCCTTCAGAGGAGTTTGCTTCGATTGCTTCCCCTGTGATCTCTTTCCCTTCGTATTTTACTACCGTCTTGTTGTGGTTCCAAGGGACGGCAATAGTATTTTTACGGGAGCTTGCGGCGCGCGGCTAAAACCACAGGCTCATTCAGCCTGGGTGAAATTATTTGCCCCCGCGCCACGTATGTCCCCTGTGGTACATACATTGCCGGGTCGTTTGTCACGGCTATGTTGAATTGTAGCCTTCTAGGCGGGCTCAACATACCTTGTTCCTTCTTGGGTGCCCTGGGGACGTAAAGAACGGCGTCTTTAGAAGGTCCCATCTTTGTTTTGGCTTCAGCTTTCCCTGTATCTTGAGGAACGGGATTACTCTTTTTTATTTCCTTGGCTGGCTTGGGTGCCGCCTTAGGCTTTTTCTCCGCATCTGCGATGGCAATGATAGCCTTCAAAGCTGGATCAAAATCTTGGTCCTCGCAGATCATGCCGAGAACAGGCCCATTCTTGTGGGTGGGCAATGGATTGTTAGTCACATTGGGAGCTTCTTCATCCCTTAACACTACCTTCTTTTTCTCTATAAGAGTCTCCACAGCCCGCTTGAGAGTCCAGCAATCTTCTGTGTCGTGCCCCTCTACTCCGGAATGATAGGCACAGTTGGTACCCCGCATGTATGATGACGATTGTGGATTTTGCCTGTTCGGAGATACAGGCTGCAGAAGCCCCATCTGAACCAACTTTGGGAAGAGGCTTGAGTATGACTCACCGATCAGAGTGAAGTTAGTTCTCCTCGGTGGTTCACGGTAAGCATTGTACGGGTAATTATTTTGAGGAGGGCGTGGATTGTATGGAGCTGGGGGAGGATGGTTGTTTCTTGGGGGTGGAGCTTTGTTCTGGTTGTATTGTTGTTGCAGCCGGCGATGCGGCTGAGCATTCATTAATTCATAGGGAAAAGGAGATGTAGTGTAAGCTGCGTTTTGGTGAGGGTAATAGTGTTGGGAGTTTTTGGGGAATGGACCTAAGTGTTGCCGAGGACCCCTGACATCGGAAGCCATCATGGCCCCTTCTTCCTTCTTCTTTATGTAGGCTGCACTCCCGGATCCGTTTTGGATGGCCTGTGAAGTTGCTCTTATGGCTGACTGGCTTAGGATACGACCGGTCTTTAAACCATTCTCAACCATTTCCCCAATTTTGATTGCCTCTTCAAATGTTTTGCCCATGGCGGACATCATATTTTGAAAGTAATCCGCTTCTTGTGCTTGCAGAAAAACATTGACCATTTCGACCTCAACCATCAGAGGTTTGACCCTTGACGCCTGCTCACGCCACTTAATAGCGTACTCTCTGAAACTTTCTGAGGACTTCTTTTTTAGGTTGGATAGAGAGTTTCTATCGGGAGAGATATCCACGTTATATTGCAAATGTCGAACAAAGTCCCGGGCTAGGTCATCCCACACGTGCCAGCGGGATATATCCTGGTCCATGTACCATTCTGATGCAATCCCTGTTAAGCTCTCTCCAAAATATGCCATGAGAAGTTCCTCTTTCCCACCTGCTCCTCGGAGTTGGTTGCAATACCTTTTCAGATGAGCTATGGGGTCCCCATGTCCATCATATTTTTCGAACTTGGGGGTTTTGAAACCGAGAGGCAAGTGGATGTGTGGGAACATGCACAAATCGGCGTAGGAGACGCTTTTCTGCCCGCTCATCCCCTGTATGTTCTTGAGGCTTTGCTCGATACTCTTCATTTTCCAAGCCATTTCCTCGTGCTCGGGGCTTTTCTTATCTCGTCCCAAAGTAACTTCATACTGAGGTTGTTGGGGGTATGAATCAGGAGTGATATGAGTGGTGCCCAGAAATGATGGCGTTTGGAATGCAAATGCCGGCGGTTCAAAGCTGGGCCCGGTGATAGTTGGTGGAGCCGTGGCGGAGCTCGGTGGTGCAGTGAAGATGTTGGATGATGCACCGGAGAACAAGACCTGGGGGTGAACCTGAGAAGGTCTTCCGACAAAGTGATCCGACACAGTTGAGTATCCGAATGGCGTGGCCGGGTAACTTATAGGGATGTTAGAAGTTTCGGCTGTCCTGGGGATTATATCGGGGAATCCCGGGATGGAACTGGTTGGTTCCCTACCATTGGGCCATGCGTGCCACATTTCTAGCATACGGCAACGCAGGATCCTATTTTCTTCAGCTGTGGCTAACTCAGATGTCGGGATGACTGGATTTGGGTCCTCCACAGAAGAGTTGACGATTGATAAGTGGCTTTCGGATGTCATTTCTATGCTTCCCTTTGATCTAGTGAAGTAGGGATGGGGATCCAGGTTACCGCAAAACCAACCACCTTAGAAAAACACCTTTAAGAGTGAACCAACGAAACGTTAGGTCGAAACATTTTATCACATAGGGAAATCGCACGTTTGGGGTATGTAATGCACCTAGGCAATTAAACGCTTTCTATATGTTTTGCCTACTTTCAATTCTTAAGATTATCATCGAATCCTATGTGGATTGCCTACGTAGCACGGCGTCGCGTGAATCAGATCATCACGTAGTTCAAGGGACAAAACTGAAGGAGAGAAATAAACATTTTCCAAAACTTTCATTCATTGGATAAAATACTTTCAATTTCCGGGGAAACTTCAGTACATTTGAAACTTTTAAAAACTATAAAATACTTAAGACACACTTTCTTGGAAATGTAAAAACTACAGTGGACTTTTTTTTTTTTTTTAATCCACTAGGCAAGGCCTAGGGCTAATTTTTATATATAATGAAAAATAAAACAAACAACATCCAGAGTTATCTCACAAGGAGTGAGATGTTAATGTGTGATAACTATACATAGGATCCTATTACCAATATTAAGCTTAAGAAGCCCAATATTAGTATCACAATTGAGTCTATTAACTAACATGATTGAGCTACATTTGAAAACTAGCCAATTATAAGAACGATAGGTATTGCCCAGTCGTGCAACATATGTGTATTCTTCATTGTGTATCACAAAAAACAGTGCCTCCATTCTATGTGATTGAGCATCCATTTTCCAAGTATAAGACAGTGCTCCTTGTCGCAACTCTTTCGTGCATCTATATCCTTGTATGTGGGCCTCCAGTTTACTTATTGTGGCCCGGTAGTTGTTTTCCTTTTCTAGCCAACCCCAATGTTCTTGTGTTTGCTCAGTAAAATGCTGTACGTGAGGTCTTTTCGCAGGTCGATCTGGTTCTTGGTGCTCTCGGCCTATTCTACCATACCAAGAATTATAGTCTGGCTCTACTTCCTCTTGAGATAAGTTTCTCACCCGAGTCTGAGGCTCTAAGAATCTGCACTGGTTCCAAATCTGACGGAACCTGTTTTCCGGAAAGGCAGCTCTCGGACACAACTCAATGGCTTGTTGGCTTAAGTCCTCATCATGTGGAATGCCTTGTTGTCTACCCAGTTGTTGTAACACCCGATGTGGGGAATATGGCTGGATACTCCGCAGTCCCATTAACAAAAGATAGCACACTTTAGCGGACATATTGATAACCTCGCCGATAGGGAGCCATTCGAAAATCCACTCAATTCGGTCGGCGGTCAATGAACTCAGATGTGAGTGCCAAGCTTCTATGCCCTCAGGAAATTTGTGGCCTTCTACGTGAGTACTGTGTTCTTCAATACAATTCAGACCGGTTAAACCATAGTTCATATAACCTAGGCGGTGACAGAGGTGCTCGATCATCCAAATCTGTAGGAGCAGGTTGCACCCTTCAAAGAACTTTCCTCCTGACTGGAAAATTGTTAGGGCACGGTAAATTTTGGCTAAGATCATTGGTATAAGAGTGTCATTGTTCTTTTTTGTCATGAAATCGGCCATCCCTACCAGTCTGATGTCTATCAGTCCGTCACCTCGGGGGCAGATTAAAGTGCCCAAGAATGCTACCACAAAAGCTAACCCTCTGCGGGCTTCCCATTTAGCATGGTTCTTGTGGTGAGTCAGACCGGTATTTTCAGCTTCATAGCCCCGAGGATCTCCATACCGTTTGTACAGAAAATAGAAAGTGCAGAACCCTTCAGCCAGGTGTGAGTCTTGAGTGTCACGACTAATGTTCAAAAGATCCAAGAACTTGTGTTGAGTTACCGCCCTGGGTGCCACCGGATACCGACTTCTAAGATTGTCACTGAGACCAGCATACCCCGCTATTTCCTCTAGCGTGGGTGTCAACTCAAAGTCTGAAAAGTGGAACACGTTGTGGGCAGGGTCCCAAAATGACACTAAAGCTTCGACGATATCCAACCTCGGCTTGATTTTTAGAAGGCCAGTGAGTCCGCCCAAAGCTTTTACGGCAGATTTTCTACTAACTTCCCCCAGGTCGCTCCACCACATATGGAGTCCCACGGGAATTTTCTCGACAGCCCTAAAGGGAGTGTTTTCAACTGTATTCATCCTGCACATTTGTTTGAATTTTTTTATTAAGAAAACAAAGTCAAACAAGGTTTTGGCTGGAAAAAAAAATGTCATTTTTTCAAAAGTTTTGTAATTTTTAAAAAAGAAATGGACCGTTTTGCGAATACGGCCCCTCAACACTTCGGGTAGGAAGCTTTTAGGGTTGTGCTCGCTAATTGGGCCGAAATTTTTCGAAAAGACTATAAGTGATTATTTTTGCAAACACGGCTTTCCGGCGTCCTGTTGGGACAATTGGCTATTTTAGGCAAGAACATCATCACCTAATTTTGCGACCGTGTTTTCTATCTTGGTTTTGAAAATAAGGTTGGACCCGATGAGGGTTGCCTACGTATCCCACATCCGGTGAGAATCAAACAATGCGTAGTTCGGGAAATCTTGACACAATTTTGAAAAAAAATGTCCCGACTTAATTTATTTCGAAATACTATTTTCAGAAATTTTGGCAGAGTTTCGGGATGATCTCGAATATCGGTTTTTTTCAAAAATTGGCTAAACCTCCTATTATTTTCCTCTCTTGGTTTTTCTGTCATCTATTTTTCTTTTCTTCCCTTTTGTTGTTCATTTTTTTTATAGCCGGTCAACAAACAAACCATAACAAAAATGTTGTACACATAGCAAGTAGGATGCACCAGGATAGTCTTTCATTTTGGGTTTACCTGTCCTAGACGGACCCAACTCCTGTGTTGAGCCCCCTAAGTCAAATGCACGTGATGCAAGTAATCGTTCCTACTAGGGATCCGGCATGAGGCTATGTCATACTAGGTTTATATCCTGGGGTTTTGTTCTAGACAAGGCTTACCCGAGCGGACAGCTCGAGCCGAGGTCGGGGCAGCGTACCGGGAATACAGAAGCTTCACCGGCTTTGCAACTTGTCTGTACCTCGTTCTAAAATTTGGATGACTCTAACAGAAAAGAAGTCACACGAAGTGCACACTTCCCAGATGATTTAGAAGACTCAGAGAGAAGAAGGGTTTCGGCACAGTTTATATGCAGTTCAGATAATATCAAAGCGGTAAATACGACAATCAGCACATTAGGTTTAAACATGTAAAATCAGATAATGAAATCCAAACTATAACAGTTATATAAGCTCGAATTCTTGAACCCTGAACCATAAGTTCTGGGTTCACATTGTCCCCAGCAGAGTCGCCAGAGCTGTCACACCTCCTTTTTTTCACTACCCCCGATTAATGAAGGGGTAATAAGGGAGTTTTTCCAATTAAAGTGACATTATTCAGATTTGGGATTTATTTTAATTTTCAGAGTCGCCACCCGGATTTTTGACGATGCTCCGGGACACCGTTTTATTTTTAAAATCCCAAATCGAGGAAATTTTGACTTTGTTTTGATTTACCTGCGACCAGAAATCCGAGTAAGGAATTCTATTAACCCGGGAGAAGGTGTTAGGCATTCCCGAGTTCCGTGGTTCTAGCACGGTCGCTTAGTATTAATATTTGGCCTAAATTATCTGATTATGCGTTTTTACCTATTCTGACTTTAACCTCTTTAAAAATTAGCCGCTTTTGATAAGTATGGATTTATCTCGAAAACAAGTCACGAGAACGTGCACTTGTTATGCTTTTGAACGTATTACAATTACACCACATGAAATGCACCCGTAATCGCAACACGTGATTTTATTATGATTGGAAGTTCGAATACGGGGACATGAGTTGTCGAACCCGAGTGTAGCTTACGTAATCAAGACTATTGGTCATGACAGTTTATAGTGCCTATTTGAGGCAATATTCGATTATTCCTTATGTTTTCTATTTTTGAAAGAGCGTTTTAGTTTTAAGATCGATTAGGACGTTTATGGATTTATCTTAAACAAATCACGATGTCATGCACTTGTTGTTTTTGAGCACACGGCAACACGTCACAAGAAATGCACCCGTGGTTGCTATGTGCATTTTTATTAGTTGTTTGGAGTTTGAGAGTCAGGGGCATAAGTTTCCACTCCCGAGTGTAGTTTAGGGTAATTTTGAGGTAATGATCGATTTTTGTCTAATTTCAAACTAAAGGTATTCATTCTACCTAAGGATTGCCTAAAATAATGTCCAATAGCCTAAAGATAATATGTTTCGGGCTATGGCCATATTTTAGCCCCAAATTATTTTGACTCTTTTGGCCAATCCTAATTGTGTCTAATTAACAAGAAGGGATACGTATAATTTGAACTAACATCACTAGGGATAAGCATAATAGGAACGTTTGCACAAAATATAAGCAGAATCTGCGTTTTAGTTTTATTATCAGTCATCATTTTTTGGGGAAAATTACACTCATATACATTCAAAGATTTTCCAAATTGTGTGCAAGTAAATCACCAGATTTTCAAGGATGCAAATGGTCGAAAGTAAATACTTGGTGTTTGAATTTTGTAGTCTAGGCCTAATCTATAGTTTCTTTTATCAGTCTGAATATGAGCATGTGTCACTGGAATTGAAATTTATTTGTAAATAATATGTTACATACGTTGATTTCAGAGAGTTTACTAGGTGCGAAATGAATTAGGCGTAATTAACTCTACCTTACATTGATGGTAACTATAATCGTGATAGCCATTTTTCAAATCAGCGTGTTTATAAAAATCCTATACATGCCAGCATAGATATACACTCAACTTCCTACTGTTGTCATGCTATTTTAGAGACATGGATTGGATTATAAATTCACTAAAAAAAACAGCCTACTTTTCAGAGGAACCAGCAGCAATAAACCCAGAATCTCTAATATTATTTTCCCCCTTTTTTTTTGAAAAAAAATAATTTTGTTTTTGAATGAAAAGTATTCAGTATTTTCAGCAGCTAGAAGAGAGTATTTTCAGAATGTCCAAATCCTCTTTTAACTAAAGGGAGGCGTCTATTTATAAGATATTTGGGAATGAGATATTCTTTGGAATATTCCCTATCCAAAAGCTGAAAAATAGTACAAAATAGTACATAGGGCATCTGGCAACCTTATCTTTGGGACAACTGCCCCTATTCTAGAATTTTCTTACTTATTAAAAGACCTTTTTACCCTTATAAATCCGACTTCCTAATATGCATCACCTGATATACCCCTTGAAGTCCCTATATTTACCATTAGATAACCAGGGTTACTTACTTGGGTTTAGTTTAGTTAATTAATTCTAGTTAGCTTACTATTGTTAACTACTAGTTATGTTCTTTAGTTAGCTATTAGTTATTCTTAACTAGGGTTAAGTTAGTTAGTTAAAAGGTTAATTTATTAAGTTCCTATTAGTCAACTAAGTTTAGCTTGTTAATTAATGCAAGTCAATCAACTTAACTCCTTAACCTAAGTTAACTGATTCAATTTGGTTAATTCAACTCGATTACCTAAAATCATAAACTTGACTAACTATTAAGCCTAGGTTAACTAATTTGTTTTAGTTAATTAATCCTGAACTAACTATCTTAGACAACTTTTAGGATTTAGTTAACTACTTAAGAGACTATTAGACTAGGTTAAACTATTAAACAAGTGATTTTAGGAAATTATTGTTAACTAAATTAGTCTTGATAAGTCTAGTTTAAACCATGACCAAACACTTTTTTAGAACTAAGTATTAGCCTAATTGGTTGATTAGTTTCTAATCACATAGTTAACTACCTAGTCTTGATAGTATGTCCAAAGTTTGGGATTAACAGGGGTAATTAACTTGTTAGGATTAAATTTTATTAGTGAAACAGGAGATTAGGGAACTAACTATCAAAGAACTCTAGAAATCCTATATGCATATTGACCTAGACTGCTTAGTCAATCGAATTATCATACAAATTCATATGAAAACTGTTTAACAATCATGACAAGGACTCTGCCCAAGGACAAATACATGAATGCTATGAAATGGATTTAAAACTCAAGATAACATTAAAACATAACCAAATTACATAGGTACGCATACGATGGAACAGAATTATTTAAAACGGATCAGGGCAAACAACCATACATGAATCAGTGAACACAGTCTAAGCTAAGAACATGTTTATCAAAAATATATTTTGGGGCTTCGAACTAATCAAGCATGAACAAGTAAAATAAAGTAATCAAAACAGTGATAAAATTAGAAGAAAACAGTGACACAAAGAAGAAGAAAAAAACTGATTAAACTACGGCTATTCATTCTAAAAAATACACGAAACACATAGAAAGGAGGAGGGAGTACCCGTAAAAAAGGTTTGGCCGGCAAATGGGGGGTCGCCGGACCTCGGCCGGATTCCAGTGGGTTTGAAAATGACTCAAACCCACAGAAATCAATAGCCCTCATTGAGAGCTATCGATCCGTGTAGGTTAGATCCATTAGAAGTCTCTGACCCGTCTTGTAGAAGAAAACTAGGGTTTCATTTTCTAGATTTGAAATTAAAAGAGATTGGTTGGGTTCTTGGGGAGATGGATAGTGGGAAGGGGTTGGAAAGGTCGTGGGGATCATCTGGTTAAAAGTTGGGGTCGATTGGAGAAGCTCCGCCGCCAGAAGCGATTTCCGGCCGGCGGGGCAGCGGTGGGACTGTGGTGGGGGACTGGCCGGTGAGAGGGAGAGGATAGAGATGAGTGGTGAGGGGTGTAATACTTATAACTGAATGGGGGGGTAGGACTTAGGAACAGTTAAATATTATCTAGGTGTGGGGTTTAGGACCGTTGGATCAGTGAGATCCAACAGCTGGGAGTTTAACGGGGTAAAACGGGGTCGTTTGGTACTGGGGCTGGGCAGACCGGGTGAGGGGTAATTATGCTGGGTCGTTTTGGGTAGTATAGAGACTGAATTTTGGGCCTGGGTATTTCTTGGCCCAGGTCCGATTTTTAACATTCTAGGCTTAATTTAAACTCAATTAATCTAATTGAAATCAAATCTAATTAAATTCAAAAAATGTAATAATTAATTTGATCTCATTTTTGTCTAACTATAGACTAATTAAGAATAAAATAATTAATTTAATACTCCTAATTAAATCCTTGATTTGTTGGATAAAAATGATTAATTTTAGTAATTTAGTTATCAAAACTACATTACATCAAATAATTGCCATTCGTTCGTTATTTAATTCAATTAATAATAAATTCATAATTTCTTGATGCAATTTTAATAATTTTAAAAGATGAATTACGACTATGCAAAAAATGCAAAAAGTTTACAATTAATTTACTAACAATTCAACAAAAACTAGCAAATTGATTTATTTTATCGAATTTTATAGGAGTATATGGTGGGTGCAAAATCATGTGCTCACAGATCCCTAGTAGGAACGATTATCTGCATCATGTGCATTTTGACTTAGGGGACTCAACACAGAGGTTGGGTCCGTCTAGGACAGGTGTACCCGAAATAAAAAGACCATCATGATGCATCCTACTTGCTATACGTGCATTATTTGTTTCGGTTTGTTTGTTGACCGTCTAAAGAAAGAAAGAAAAACAATAGAAAAACCAAGAGTGAGGGAGGATAGAAATTTACCGGTTTTGAAAAAACTTGATATTTGAAAAATACCTCAGAACTCTGTCAAATTTTCCGGAAAAAGAATTTTCTTACCTATTAAAAGACCTTTTTACCCTTATAAATCCGACTTCCTAATATACATCACCTGATATACCCCTTGAAGTCCCTATATTTACCATTAGATAACCAGGGTTACTTACTTGGGTTTAGTTTAGTTAATTAATTCTAGTTAGCTTACTATTGTTAACTACTCGTTATGTTCTTTAGTTAGCTATTAGTTATTCTTAACTAGGGTTAAGTTAGTTAGTTAAAAGGTTAATTTATTAAGTTCCTATTAGTCAACTAAGTTTATCTTGCTAATTAATGCAAGTCAATCAACTTAACTCCTTAACCTAAGTTAACTGATTCAATTTGGTTAATTCAACTCGATTACCTAAAATCAGAAACTTGACTAACTATTAAGCCTAGGTTAACTAATTTGTTTTAGTTAATTAATCCTGAACTAACTATCTTAGACAACTTTTAGGATTTAGTTAACTACTTAAGAGACTATTAGACTAGGTTAAACTATTAAACAAGTGATTTTAGGAAATTATTGTTAACTAAATTAGTCTTGATAAGTCTAGGTTAAACCATGACCAAACACTTTTTTAGAACTAAGTATTAGCCTAATTGGTTGATTAGTTTCTAATCACATAGTTAACTACCTAGTCTTGATAGTATGCCCAAAGTTTGCGATTAACAGGGGTAATTAACTTGTTAGGATCAAATTTTATTAATGAAACAGGAGATTAGGGGACTAACTATCAAAGAACTCTAGAAATCCTATATGCATATTGACCTAGACTGCTTAGTCAATGGAATTATCATACAAATTCATATGAAAACCGTTTAACAATCATGACAAGGACTCTGCCCAAGGACAAATACATGAATGCTTATGAAATGGATTTAAAACTCAAGCTAACATTAAAACATAACCAAATTACATAGCTACGCATACGATGGAACAGAATTATTTAAAACGGATCAGGGCAAACAACCATACATGAATCAGTGAACAAAGTTTAAGCTAAGAACATGTTTATCAAAAATATATTTTGGGGCTTCGAACTAATAAAGCATGAAAAAGTAAAATAAAGTAATCAAAACAGTGATAAAATTAGAAGAAAATAGTGACACAAAGAAGAAGAAAAAAAACTGATTAAACTACGGCTATTCATGCTAAAAAATACACGAAACACATAGAAAGGAGGAGGGAGTACCCGTAAAAAAGGTTTGGCCGGCAAATGGGGGGTCGCCAGACCTCGGCAGGATTCCAGCGGGTTTGAAAATGACTCAAACCCACAGAAATCAATAGCCCTCATTGAGAGCTATCGATCCGTGTAGGTTAGAGCCATTAGAAGTCTCTGACCCGTCTTGTAGAAGAAAACTAGGGTTTCGTTTTCTAGATTTGAAATTAAAAGAGATTGGTTGGGTTCTTAGGGAGATGGATAGTGGGAAGGGGTTGAGGAGGTCGTGGGGATCATCTGGTTAAAAGTTGGGGTCGATTGGAGAAGCTCCGCCGCCAGAGGCGATTTCCGGCCGGCAGAGCACGGCGGAGCAGCGGTGGGACTGTGGTGGGGGACTGGCCGGTGAGAGGGAGAGGATAGAGATGAGTGGGGAGGGGTGTAATACTTCTAACTGAATGGGGGGGTAGGACTTAGGAACAGTTAAATATTATCTAGGTGTGGGGTTTAGGACCGTTGGATCAGTGAGATCCAACGGCTGGAGTTTAAAGGGGTAAAACAGGGTCGTTGGTACTGGGGCTGGGCAGACCGGGTGAGGGGTAATTAGGCTGGATCGTTTTGGGTAGTATAGAGACTGAATTTTGGGCCTGGGTATTTCTTGGCCCAGGTCCGATTTTTAACATTATAGGCTTAATTTAAACTCAATTAATCTAATTGACATCAAATCTAATTAAATTCAAAAAATGTAATAATTAATTTGATCTCATTTTTGTCTATCTTTAGACTAATTAAGAATAAAATAATTAATTTAATTCTCCTAATTAAATCCATGATTTGTTGGATAAAAATGATTAATTTTAGTAATTTAGTTATCAAAACTACATTACATCAAATAATTGCCATTCGTTCGTTATTTAATTCAATTAATAATTAATTCATAATTTCTTGATGCAATTTTAATAATTTAAAAAGATGAATTATGACTATGCAAAAAATGCAAAAAGTTTACAATTAATTTACTAAAAATTCAACAAAAACTAGCAAATTGATTTATTTTATCGAATTTTATAGGAGTATATGGTGGGTGCAAAATCACGTGCTCACAGATCCCTAGTAGGAACGATTATCTGCATCATGTGCATTTTGACTTAGGGGACTCAACACAGGGGTTGGGTCCGTCTAGGACAGGTGTACCCGAAATAAAAAGACCATCATGAAGCATCCTACTTGCTATACGTGCATTATTTGTCTCGGTTTGTTTGTTGACCGGATAAAGAAAGAAAGAAAAACAATAGAAAAACCAAGAGTGAGGGAGGATAGAAATTTACCGGTTTTGAAAAAACTTGATATTTGAAAAATAACTCAGAACTCTGTCAAATTTTCCGGAAAAAGAATTTTCTTACCTATTAAAAGACTTTTTTACCCTTATAAATCCGACTTCCTAATATACATCACCTGATATACCCCTTGAAGTCCCTATATTTACCATTAGATAACCAGGGTTACTTACTTGGGTTTAGTTTAGTTAATTAATTCTAGTTAGCTTACTATTGTTAACTACTAGTTATGTTCTTTAGTTAGCTATTAGTTATTCTTAACTAGGGTTAAGTTAGTTAGTTAAAAGGTTAATTTATTAAGTTCCTATTAGTCAACTAAGTTTAGCTTGTTAATTAATGCAAGTCAATCAACTTAACTCCTTAACCTAAGTTAACTGATTCAATTTGGTTAATTCAACTCGATTACCTAAAATAAGAATCTTGACTAACTATTAAGCCTAGGTTAACTAATTTGTTTTAGTTAATTAATCCTGAACTAACTATCTTAGACAACTTTTAGGATTTAGTTAACTACTTAAGAGACTATTAGACTAGGTTAAACTATTAAACAAGTGATTTTAGGAAATTATTGTTGACTAAATTAGTCTTGATAAGTCTAGGTTAAACCATGACCAAACACTTTTTTAGAACTAAGTATTAGCCTAATTGGTTGATTAGTTTCTAATTACATAGTTAACTACCTAGTCTTGATAGTATGTCCAAAGTTTGGGATTAACAGGGGTAATTAACTTGTTAGGATCAAATTTTATTAGTGAAACAGGAGATTAGGGGACTAACTATCAAAGAACTCTAGAAATGCTATATGCATATTGACCTAGACTGCTTAGTCAATCGAATTATCATACATATTCATATGAAAACTGTTTAACAATCATGACAAGGACTCTGCCCAAGGACAAATACATGAATGCTATGAAATAGATTTAAAACTCAAGCTAACATTAAAACATAACCAAATTACATAGCTACGCATACGATGGAACAGAATTATTTAAAACGGATCAGGGCAAACAACCATACATGAATCAGTGAACACAGTCTAAGCGAAGAACATGTTTATCAAAAATATATTTTGGGGCTTCGAACTAATCAAGCATGAACAAGTAAAAGAAAGTAATCAAAACAGTGATAAAATTAGAAGAAAATAGTGACACAAAGAAGAAGAAAAAAACTGATTAAACTACGGCTATTCATGCTAAAAAATACACGAAACACATAGAAAGGAGGAGGGAGTACCCGTAAAAAAGGTTTGGCCGGCAAATGGGGGGTCGCCAGACCTCGGCAGGATTCCAGCGGGTTTGAAAATGACTCAAACCCACAGAAATCAATAGCCCTCATTGAGAGCTATCGATCCGTGTAGGTTAGAGTCATAAGAAGTCTATGACCCGTCTTGTAGAAGAAAACTAGGGTTTCATTTTCTAGATTTGAAATTAAAAGAGATTGGTTGGGTTCTTGGGGAGATGGATAGTGGGAAGGTGTTGAGGAGGTCGTGGGGATCATCTGGTTAAAAGTTGGGGTCGATTGGAGAAGCTCCGCCGCCAGAGGCGATTTCCGGCCGGCGGAGCACGGTGGGGCAGCGGTGGGACTGTGGTGGGGGACTGGCCGGTGAGAGGGAGAGGATAGAGATGAGTGGGGA
>ML293799.1:21751-36238 GCA_005239495.1 Nicotiana undulata | reverse complement strand
TGACTCCACTGACACGCTATGCGATCGCGGAGAGCATCTGGGCATAAGTCTGCGATCGCGGAGAACAACAAATTGTTTCCCCCAATTAAGCCTATGCGATTGCGAATCAAAAGCTGCGATCGCAGTGAAGGAAACACCAGACACCAGAAGTCTGCAACATCACACCAGATTTTCTAACTTTTTACACCCCGTTAGCTACCCGAAACTCACCCAAGCCCTCGGGGCTCAAAATCAAAATCACACACGACTCCCGAAAAATCATACGAACTTGTTCAAGCTTTTAAATCATCAAAATATCATCAAAAACACATAATTAAACCTCAAAATCCAATTAATCAAACTTAAGAACTTTAAAATTCTAGAATTCACTTCAATACGCCGAACCGGCCTAAACTGCTCGGAACGACTTCAAACTTTGCAGACAAGTTATAATTAACACCACGGAACTATTCCCGGTCTCGGAATCTCATTCGGACCTCGGGAACATAACACTACTTTCCAAGCCACATTTCTAGTTCTTTAAAACCTCAAAGTCTCATTTTTTATCCGAAACCACTCATTTCAAGTCCGTTTTACACCAAATTTCACAGATAAGTCACATAACATATAATAAACCTGTTCCGGGCTCCGGAACCATAATACGGGCCCGGCAACACGGTTTTCACATAATTATTCATTTTCAAAATCCTTTATTATTTTCAGAAAACAATTTTCTTTAAAAATTCATTTCTCGGGCTTGGGACCTCGGAATTCGATTCCGAGCATATGCCCAAGTCCCATATTTTCCTACGGACCCTCCGGGACCGTCGAATCACGGGTCCAGGTCCGTTTACCAGAAATGTTGACCAAAGTCAACTATATTCGTTCATTAATTATCAAAACTCATTTTCATCAATTTCTCACATAATAGCTTCCCGGCTACACGCCCGGGCTGCGCACGCATAACGAGGTGAGACTAACAGAGGCTCTCGGAGCCTCGGAACACAGATACAACTCAAATTATGTAAGATGACCTTTTGGGTCATCACAATTTGAATCGACAAAACAACATAGGGGGAGGGGGCAAAATTGTGTGTTTGTTTTTAGGCTAAAAAGATCGATTTTATGAATGCTATTGAATAAAATAATGCACTAGAAAGATTGTCTTTCAATTATGGTCTACTATGGTGTTTTAGAGCCTAATAATGCCTAAGGTGTGAAAATCAGGTCAGCTGTACAAATAGCCTTATTTGAGGCTACTTTTTAATTTCTGTCAGCCATTACCCTAGTAGCTAAATTTGTTCGTCAGAAAATAATTATATTCAATTATTTTTAGTGGCGAAGTTTAGAGCACCAAACAAATGAGGAATTCAAGAGTGACCTTGAAAAGGCCACATAGTCCAAATATCAGTAAAATATAGGAATTGGCGTTAATAGGTCATACCGTGAAATGAAAAGAATTGGGCCACAGATGCAATCGACCAATAGAAGGACAAAATACGATGGCCCAGTGACAAATCCCAAAATTAATTTTTTCCCGTAAAAATAGCTTGGATTAGCCAATTTCCGGACTGATCATTCAAAAATAACCAACGTTTGCCAAATTAATAAAAAGTAGCCAGTATTTTGCTACAACGGAGACCGGTCCAACATAATATACTGGAGTTCGGTGCATATGTGTATGAACTTCAAGCATATTATGCTGGAACTCCAACACGCGGAGCATAATATACCGGAAATTCGAACACCTGTGTATGAACTTCCAACATATTATGCTGGACCGGTATACTTTGCTGAAACTTCAGTATACTTTGTTGGAACTCCAGTTATGCTGGAGTATTTTTCGGATTTTGTATAGTGTTTTTGTTCAGATTTATCTTACATGAAAAGTAGCTAAATTTTGATTACTTTTGAAACTGTGGCTATTTTTGAATGACCACTTGTAAATTTGGCTATTTTTGAATTTCTCCCCTTTTTTTTGGCATGGTATGACAATGTACCCAGATAATTAGCAGAAAAAAGCGTTACTTATAAATATTGGTAGCAGATAGCCAATAAATGGATAACACTACAAAATGTGTATCACAACTTTATTTATACTTCTGTGCGTATATTAAAATGTATATTAAAATTTTATTTTCATTCTTTGGTTATCTGAACTGTAAAATCATAAATATAGTTGTTTAAAATTTAATGTTGTCTCTATATCAATGTATATCACAATAAAAATAATTACATATATTATTTATATATCACAGTGTATAACACATCAAATATGTGTATACCAAAATGGATATCTCAAGTTTATTTCCTTCTTTGCGTATATAAAAATTAATTTTTCTTCTTTGTATATCAAAGTGTATATTAATAAATTATTTACTCTCACAACTTGCTCTAAATATGTTATATCAAAAAATTAATTTTCTTCTTTGATCGAGAATAAAATTGAAGTAAGTTTATTTAGAATAAATTTCGCCCTCTTAAAATTAAAGTAGGCGATTTGATTTCCATTTAACCTTACAGTGCCAAATCTAGTTATGTATATCATGATATATAATATGATATAACACATATATACATAGATGTACACCATCTCAAACACAAATATTTTTTTTTCCACAATTAAAAAAAGTGGAAAAAATATTAGAATCTGCCTCTTGAAAAAGAAAGAGAAGAAGAGGGAATGTCTCAGAGTAGAGCCTATTTTCAACTATGCGTCATGTTAAAATAGCAGTATTAAGGTCATTGACTGAAAAATCTCCTCGAAGTAGTCTTGCTGTATTTTTTGAACTTGGGGCCAAAGAGAGATCAGTTGTATTTTTTGAACTTGGGACTGAATTGAAGTAGTCTTGCTGTATTTTTTTGTAATTTGAATTGCTGGGTGATTTGTTTGAGAGAGATCAGTTCGTTGATGGGTTTTGTGCGCTTACTGATGACCACAACTTTAAGAATATTACGTTAAGGGAAAAGATTGAAAGATGAATATGAAATATGGGGAGACAGAAGAAGAGATACGAGGAGTGAGAATAAATAAGGAACTAGGATTTTTTAAAATTTGGCTATATAATGCCAATATTTGGGGTTGTCTTTGACAAACTTAAAAAGGCTAAAGTATTATCAATTGTCTTTATGCGTTGTCATACCATGCCATTTCCTCGGAAGTAATTCAAAAATAGCCAGATTTACAAGTGGTGATTTTGAAAAATAGCCGCAGTTTAAAAAATAATCGAAATTTAGCCACTTTTCATGTAAAGATAAATCTGAACGAAACATTGTTCAAAATCCGAAAAATATTCTAGTATAATATACTGGAGTTCGAATTTTTTACATATCAACTTCCAGCATAATATACTAGAGTTAAGTATATTATGCTGGAATACAATATATTATGATGGAGTTCCAGTATATTTATATTGGAACTCCATCATAATATACTGGACTTCTAGCATAATATTGTCACGACCCAATTTTCCCTCTGTTGGATATCGTGATGACACCTAGTCTTAGGGACTAGGTAAACCTAATATTTACTGAATAACAATAATAAATAACATCTAACAACCTTAGAAATGAAATTCTCTATAAAATTTACAATTTCCAATATCGGTAGTACAAGTCATAAGCCTTTATAGGAGAAGTTTTACATAATGAATACACCACTGTTCCGGAACAGAAGAAGCAATGAATATAAATACATTAGAGGGTGACTTCAGGGGCATGCAAACGCCCGACAAGTGCGCCTTGAAGTCTCCAGACACACCAAGCATGAGTCTCAAAACCTACTCGATCTGGAGTAGCCGACTCTGCACAAAAATGTGCAGAAGCGTAGCATGAGTACACCACAGTGGTGCCCAGTAAGTATCAAGCCTAACCTCGGTAGAGTAGTGACGAGGCCAGGTCAAGACACCCACTGAACATCTAAACTAGTGCAGGATATGACATAAAGCTACCAAGAAAGGAATATTAAAGAAATATCAATAGCAACAGAAATCAGATTACAAACAGTAATAACGATAAGGGAAGCACGACTGGCAACGAGAAATACCAGGTAAATAGACAACATCATAATTGGGGTACAGACGAGGGTAAATGTTCTCAAGTAGGAAAAACGATGTCAATTCAACCAATCAAATCGTTTCTAATACACGACTCCCATAATCCCATTTCTCGTAATTTCATATCAGAGATCTCATTTTTCAAATCTTTAACACACACGACATCTTGTGCACACATCTTTCCATCTCACCTTGCATGGCAAGATCCACGTGTTACTCCGTATATAATATCCGTGACAAATGTTAATTAGGATGTTCGAAAGACTTTATGTATATATATCGAAAATTAAAACTACAACTACTGAACCAAGTAGGAAATCAATGAGAAAATGAGTTTATTTTGGAAATTATTTGGTAATGAAAATAACCTCTTTCAAATAAATACAACACCGGATAAGCTACTGAATTTAACATAGGATTTATTGATACAATATAATAACAATTCCTTTTTAAGTAAAATGAAAACCTCAGACAAGCCAAGACAATTAAGTTGAGAAATCAATTGAAGTAAAATATAACAACTAGTAGAAATGGTAAGTATCAAAATAAGTGACAGTTTTAACTTAAAAGTCACACAAGGCAGCATATTATTAATTTTTTTATTTATCTAAAGTCATTATATTACTAACAACTCAGCAGGACAGGAGGCAAAGACTCAACGTAGTAAATTCACCTAGAGAATCAATTCACCAGATTAATAGTATTAGGAAAAAACGAACTCAGGAAATGATGGCAAGGCGCTAAGTCAATGACAATAACCTATCCTCGTAAAACAGTAAGGAACCGGGAATACAAATTTTCAGTATCTCGTATGAAAAAACCGAAACCGATACAACAAACAGGGAATACAACATAAAATGTGTTGCGGCGTGCAACCCGATCCCACCATATAATATCAATATCAAATTTCACCCTTATTCTACCATATCAATTCACCCTTATTTCACCTGTTGCGGCGTGCAAACCGATCCCACCGTACAATATCAATATCATATTAATACACAAAGTATGTTGCGGCGCACAGTCCACCCTTATACTACCTGTTGTGGTGTGCAATCCGATCCCACCATATAATAACAATATCACAATATAAATATCCTCCCTTATTTCACATGTTGCGGCGTGCAACCTGATCCTCCTTACAATAATTTAAATTAAAAACAACAATTCAATGACTTAATTTACAAGAATTTCTACAATCAAGGGTATCAGTACACAACAACAAGGAAACCACATAAAACCCGAAAGAACACAACAACTATACAAAAATGACAGGGCAGATAAAGTACGTGGTATCTAAGTATGCAATCATAACAATTGAGACAAGTAGCAAATAAGTGCAAGACATAGAACAATTCAACAATTAAGCGGTAACAAGACAATAAGGAAGACAATAACTTCAATTACGACATACAAAGCCAAATAACGAGTAAGGAGTACGGTAGGTGCTAGTTGCGTCAAATAAGGCAGGTAAGAATAGACTAACTACGAAATACCACATGTTATGACTATTCAATTAAAGGCATGGAAAGACACTAGTCAATCTAAACCGGTCAAATACCACATATAAACCGGGTACCCGCTCGTGACCTTGCGTACATGACTTTCATATAACAAGATAGAACAATTTACTCAGTTCCTAAGGGGTAGTTTCCTCCACACAACGTTAGGCAAGACACTTAACTCAAAGAAGACAAATCGATACTCTAAAATGAAATTTTCGGGTGAAATGACCTCCCGACGGCTCAAATCTAACCACAATAATTTCAAAGCACAAATAAAGTTCATAAGAAACTATTATGGATCATAAAGTCTCAATCTTTATCAAAATTTAAAAATTGATCCCAAAAATCGACCCCCGCGCCCGCACATCGGAACCCGACAAATTTCACAAAACTCGAATACCCATTCCGATATGAGTTCAACCATACTAAAATTATCAAATTCAGATACCATTTCGTCCCTCAAATCATGATTTTTTTTAATTTGATAACTTTCTTCAAAAACCAACATTTTCTCAACTCAAGCCACAAATTAAATGATAAAAATAAAATCATGGAATATATTAAATTCTACGTGAAGAACACTTACCCAATAGATTTTATTGAAAAACCCACAAGGAATCGCTCAAAACCGAGCTCTACAAGTCAAAATATGATAAAAATGGCCTTACCCTCGATTTGGAAAACTTATATTTTGCCCAGGTCTGAAAGCATCGCGAACGTGGAGAAAGGGACGCGTTCGCGAATAAGAAAAATTAAGGCTGCTAGGAAGTGCTTTGCTAACGCGAATACACGCTCGCAAACGCGGAGAAGAAAAGACGGGAACCTACGCGAACGCGAAGAGTAACGACCACCAGTGCTCAGGGCCTGGTTTCTACTACGCGAATGCGGAATGGAGGACGCGAACGCGATGAAGGAAATTTGCAGAGCTACGCGATCGCGAGTCATACTATGGGAACGTGAATAAGGAAATTGAGGCGGTTAGCAGAGACACTTCGCGAACGCGAAAGGAGCTTCGCGATCACGAAGAAGAACACTAGAAAACAGAAACAACAGTTCAAAAATAGGAGAAATTGACCCGTAGCCCACCCGAGGCCCTGGGGACCCCGTCAAAACACATGAACAAGTTCTATAACCTAACACGGACTTGCTCGAGTCTCAAATCACATAAAACAACGACGAAAATTCAAATCGCACCACAAATCAAACTTATGAACTTTCACTTTTCCAAATTCAAAAATTCGCGCCGAAACCTATCAAATCAAACCGAAATGACGTCAAATTTTGCAGACAAGTTCCAAATGAAACAACGGAGCTGTTCCAACTCTCGGAATCTCATTCCGACCCCAATATCACCAAAGTCAACTATTGGTCAAACCTTTCCACTTTCCAAACTTCAACTTTCCCCAAAATTCTTCAAATCAACCTACGGACCTCCAAATCCAAATCCGGATTCACGCCTGAGTCCAAAATCACATCACGAAGATGTTCAAGACTTTATGCCGCCGGACGAAGCTTAAATCCTCAAAACGATCGACCAGGTCGTTACAAATATGCTGGAAGTTCATACACAGGTGCACCAATCTCCAGTATATTATGCTGAAATTTTTCGTATTATCGAAAAATAGCAGCTATTTTTCAAATATTTTGCAAATGCTGGCTATTTTTCAATTAACAGTTTGAAAGCTGGCTAGCTCGTGCTATTTTTACCATTTTCTCTTTTTTGAAAAAGGAAAAGTTTGTTTGTTATGGGCCAGGTCATACTTGGGCTGTTGGAAAAGTAATTTGAATGGGCAAATTGTAGCCGCTTCAAGAAATAATAGCTGATAATATATTTTTATATTAATATATATGTATACAGGTGAAATCGAGCTTGTGGTGACATGGTAGGCCAGGCTCGAGACATGGAAATAAAGGACTGAAGATCGACCCCAAGTCTCACCGAGCTAGAACCGAGGGGCAGGACGCTTGCCTTCGAGAATATCAAAGCCATGGTCCTGAATTGCTCCTAGCCTCGGACAACTTCGAAGCAACATTGTCAGAGTAGTCAATAGAATACCGAAGTATCCGGGGCTGGCCGAATATTACGGCGGGGATCTCGGCTCGTATCATAAGGAACCGACAATCAGTGAATCAAGAGATTTTTTACCTTTTATAGAATTGTACCTAAAGTAGGACTCCCATACTATATAAAGGGGCTTTGATAATTCATAAAACACATTGTAACACGCATTCTAAGGTAATATATCATTATTTTCTCTGCTATTAGTTCTTTTGGTTCGTTCATCAGTGCTTATTGTTACGAGCTCGGACCGAGGGCAATTTCACGAAGGCTTAAATCGTCTTCCCCGTGTGGTTTGAGCTCACTTCATCCTTATTTATTTAATTTGTCTTTGTTTACTACTTTGTGTCAAAAAAATCCGCGTATCCTTAAAATCACTTACAAATTTAATTGTTTTCCGACTTTGAGGGTAAACAGTTTGGCGCCCAACGTGGGGCTGAGAATAATAGTTTCTATTTGATACAGATTTCTATAACACATACTACTTTACACTTGTTCTTTGGAGTGTCTTTAATTTCAGGTTAAAGCTCAAAATGTCAAACTCCCAGTCAACACCTCTACATGTTGACGATGAGTTCGGTCATCACGGCAAAAATAACAACATAGTGCCCAGTGGCGAGGTACCACTTGTTGATACCATAGGAATTCTGGTCATTGACCTAATTGACGCTAACTCGCATGTGGCCATCAACGCAAAATCTCCCTACTGACTCCGAGAATAGCGTCCGTGGTAAAACACGATCAGCATCCCAAAATACACAAGACATTGGAGGGGACGAGATCAATTTACGGGTGATCTTCAAAATGTTGCAGGCTCAGCAGGCGGTGATAGCCTAGTTACAGAACCAAAGCCGTGCGTCGAGTAGAATTGAACCCGATCCATCCCGGGAAGTCACCCATAGAAACGAATTGGTCGTATTGAGGCCGAATGAAAATGAATCAAGGATCAACCCCGAGATCATAAAGATGCTCACTGAACTGACAAAATAGGTAGAATTAGGATAAAAGAAAATCGAATCTAAACGCGACTCCCTCCTTGTGGTGAACCAAGTTAATAGGACATTCGTGGTCAGAGAGGAACGAATGCAAAGGTACCTGGATAAGTTGCAGGTAACATTACATCAGTTCAAGGAGTGGACTCTACAACACATACCTCGGGATCAAAACAGTGTGGTCGATGCCCTTGCTAACTTGGGGTCGTCGGTCGAGGACGATGAGTTCAACTCGGCGGCAGTCGTACAACTCATGAGATCGGTAGTGGAAGAAGGCCACGCCGAGATAAACTCAACGAGCCTAATTTGGGAAGAGAGAAATAAATATATAGAATATCTGAAGACAGGAAACCTGCCCTTAGATCAAAAAGAATCGAGGGTCCTGCGTACGAAGGCAACCTGGTTTAGCTTGTCCGAAGACAGAACCCTATTTAAAAGAACATTCAATGGCCCACTCGCGATATGTCTAGAAGAAGGAGATACCGAGTACGTTATGAGGGAAATTCATGAAGGTACCTGCGGAAATCATTCATGCCCAGAATCATTGCTTCAAAAAATAATCAGAGCCGGCTACTGCTGGATCGACATAGAAAAGGATGCGATGGAGTTCGTACAAAAATGTGATGAATGTAAAAGGCATGTACATATGATTCATCAACCCAGGGAGCTGCTGCATTCGGTCTTGTCACCCTGGTCGTTCATGAAATGGGGGATGAACGTCGTTGGCCCCTTTCCATGGGAACCCGGTAAGGCTCAATTTATATTGTTTATGACTGACTATTTTTCCAAGTTTGTAGAAGACTAGGCATATGAGAAGGACAGGGAGAAGGAAGTCATCGATTTTATTTGGGACCACATCATATGCCGGTTTGGAATGCCGGCCGAGATCGTGTGCGACAAAGGGAAACAGTTCATCAGCAACAGAGTAAGCAAGTTTCTCGAGGACCATAAGATCAAAAGGATCCTATCAACACCCTACTGATAACTTGGGATTTTAGCCTATTATTTGTTCTCTGTTGCTTAGGTAATGGGTCAAAAATGCTAAAGGTATTCCCGAAAACTAACATAATGTGCTTTCTTGCAGGGTTTGGTTAAAATGAGGCAAAAAAGCCAAAATAAGCTCATAAAGGAGTCAAACTTGCACAAGTCAAAGGCAGGAACTGGATCGCTAACCGCTGACCGCGGTGGAAAAGCGCGGCCGCGTAGGGTTCACCGCTGAGGCGGATACTATTACGCGGTCTACGATATTGAGGTTTAGAGAAGCTGCAGTTAAGTACAAATATTGCCGTTGATTGCGTAGGAATAGTGCGGCCGCAAAACCTTTGGCGCGGCCGCGATTCGAATTTTGCTGACATCGATGATTGAGATTCAGAGGCCTTGCAATCTTGGCTCAAATGAAGAACGTGGCTCGCATCAAAATTATGCGGCAGCGAAGTTTCCAGACGCGGACGCGGTGGAAATTCCGCTGGGAGTGTGATAAAAGGTTAAGAGACTTTGTAAGTAGAACTTAACTGAGGAACGCGGTCCGCGAACAAAATAGCGCCCGCGAATGAAGATCACGCGGACGCGGTGGATTTTATGCTATCCGCGAAACCTAGTCCAGTCCAAGCCCAGATTTTGAAGAAACGTGGTCCGCGATCGTTATTGCGCGACCGCGAAAGTCCAAGCATTGAGGCGCCTATTTTTACGCGGTCAGCGGAACCTCCGTAGGGGCATTTTTGTCCAGAAATTTTAGCTATGTACAAATAGACCTTTTTCACATTTTAGGTGAAGTTTTGTATTGGGGAACACGTGAACAACCGTATTTTACTGTTTTGAGTAATTCTGGAGTAGTTTTAGCTTCTATCTTTAGATTTCCTTCTTGTATTTGAATTTTATGGCTTATATTACATCTCCATCTTTGATTTCTATCATTATTATGAATATCTAGACCCCATAGTTAGGGTTGTGACCCAACCCTAATGTGAGTATTTAATGGGTCTTCAATTTTAGGGCTTAATTGTTTATGAGTTAGTGATATTTAGCTTATTTCATGCTTTAATTATAGAATTGGTGGATGCAAACACTTATTCGTACCTTTTTGACTTAGGCTCTTCTTGAGAGAGTGGGCCCAAGTCTAGGAAAAATAGGCTAACAAGGAATTGGGGTGAATTCAATATTGATAACCCCAATTAAAGGGTTAAACCTAGAGATAGTAATAGCCGAGTTGAGCCAATTTCGCTTGCATTGCTTGAACACTTATTTGGGTTGAGAAAGTTAAATCGGCAAAGTCACCCAAATTACCGAGAGGTATAGAGTAAGTATTTATGTGTGAAGGTTATATCACGACCCCAATCATAACAAGCTAGTTCTAGATTCTCAACCCCATTAGATACTCGCCTAGGTGGAAGTCACTTCCCTAGTTCTTTTTATCATTTGAAAAACTCTTACTAAAACATTGTACTTAGATTATTTTTAGCAATCAATAGCATTAAAATTAGAATAGAAACAATCCCAATCATGGTTAGAAGTGAAATTAAAAACAACACGCGCAACTAGATTAGGTAGAAACCCAACTCCCAACCAATATTAACTCCATGTGGATATCGATCCCGACCTATCGGGTAAAATTGCATCGACCACTCCTCGCTACTTTATAGTGGTGTAGGGTTGGAACCAATCACTTTTGGCGCCGTTGCCGGGGATTTAAACGATTTTGGCTGTCTATCTGACTAATTGTGTGTATTGTTTTTCTTTCCTTCTATTTTACTAACTTTTGTGTGTTAATCGCTTTAGGTACAATATGGCTAATCCTCTCTGCAATGTTTTCTCTAGGGAGGAGGTAGATGATAATGGTGAAGATTAGGTGCATCTAGTACCTCAAGGGAAATGAAAATATTCCAAACCCTCCTCCACCTCCTCCAAGGGCAGCACATCGGGTTCTTCCCAATGAAGGTTACGTAGTGCGATTGTCCCACCCCGAATCTGGGCGGGCAATTTCTAGATTACAAATGTTATGTTGACCTTATTAGAGCAAAGAGGGTTCTTCACAGGCGCTCCCCATCAGAATGCATATAAACATCTAAAGGGTTTTGTAGATACCTGTTCGGGAAACAAACAGACAAATGTGTTGGAGGATGCATTGAGATTGAGATTGTTCCCTTTTTCACTTAGAGGGAAAGCTTTGTGCTGGCTCGAGAGGCTCCCAACCATTCCATCACCACGTGGGATGAGTTGGCAGATAAGTTTATATCCAAGGTTTTCTCACCGGGTCATATGGCAACATTAAGGGATGCTATGTTAGCCTTCAAACTATAACCCAATGAACCCCTTCATGAAATCTGGGAGAGATATAGAACTATGGTCAAGGAATGCCCCAATACTGACATGACTAAAGCAATGATCCAACAGACATTTGATCGGGGTATAAACACGACCAACCAATGTGTGGTAAACGAGATAGCTGGGGGAAATTTTATGGATCTTCCTTTTGACGAGGCTTGTGACATACTTGATGAAATGGCTGACACTTCTTCAGCTTGGAAAAGTCGGCAAATGTTCCCCAAGGTGTCCCGAATATAATCAATCTTCACAAGGAACTTCAAGACCACGGACAAGCCATAGCTGAGTTGACAACTACTATGAACCAGTTAGCCAAAGCACAACTTCAGCAGATTCAGGGACCAAAGCAAGTAAGTGCAATAGAAGGGGTCAATCTAATGGTCAACAAGAAGAGAAAACATGGTCAGCAAGTGCAAGGTAATCAAGATCAATATGAAAAAAGTGGAAGTGGCTACAACCAAGATGATTCTTATGATGACCAAAGAGAGGGAGTTTTGTATGCAAACAACTATAAAGGACAACGGAGCAATGCTCCAAATCAACAATGGAGATCGCAAAGGAATAATCAAAACTGGGGCAATAAAGGCCAAGGGAATTGGAACAATGGAAATAACAACAACTTTAACAATTGGGGGAACAACAACCAGAACTGAGGGAATCAAGGAAACAACAGTAGCAACTGGAATGGCAACAACAACAACAATTGGGGAGGAAATGGAAATCGGGGGTCGGGCTTTCAAAGGTCCCTGATGTTTCAAAAACCAAACAATCCACCTCTATATCAATCTCAAGGCCAAATTTCTTCAAATAATGAGATTGGGCGGATTGAGAGTATGTTCAAACAAATGATGGAAAGGAATGCCGATTCTGATGCTCAAATTGCTTCCCACACTACTTCCATCCGTAACCTAGAAGTAAAAATGGGTCAAATCTTGAAAGCATTGAACACTCGCCCTAGGGGGATCTTCCAAGTGACACGGTAGTAAACCCGAAGGGCGGGAACAATACAGGCCATGCCATGGCGGTGACCACTAGGAGCGGTAGAGGTGGTGAAGCAAGTACCTCCAGTCAAAAGAAAATTGTGAATGATAATGTTGTGTGCAAAATGATGATGATTAAATAGTTGATGAGAAAGTGAGTGAAGATAATTTGAATGAGGAAGTGAGGATCAATATTCATGACAACGAGAAGGAGACTCAAAATGACGTGAACCCGTCTAGGGAACACGTGATAGACATACCGGAAACGGTAGTGCCAAAAGCCAAGGCTCCTTTTCCAAGGCCTCCTCCGCCTTATCCTCAAAAACTTACAAAGAAAAAGAATGAAAATCAATTCAATAAGTTTATTGAGATGATGAAAAGCTTGTCAATCAATGTGCCCTTGGTGGAAGCTCTTGAGCAAATGCCGGGATACGCCAAGTTTATGAAAGACTTGGTGACTAAAAAGAGATCTATGGATTGAGAGACCATCAAAATGACTCATCAAGTTAGTGCAATTGTGCAGTCGATGGATCCAAAGCTTGAAGATCCCGATGCATTTACAATTCCTTGTACCATTGGGAGTGCGTATTTTGCAAAGGCCTTGTGTGATTTGGGAGCAAGTATAAATTTGATGCCTTACTTTGTATTCAAGACTTTGGGTATTGGTCAACTGAGAGAAACTTCAATGAGATTGCAAATGGCTGATAGAAAAATGAAGGGGTATTGATGATGTTCTTGCACGGGTCGATAAGTTTATTTTGCCTACTAATTTTGTGATTCTCGACTGCGAAGTCGACTATGAGGTGCCTATAATATTGGGAATGCCTTTCCTAGCAACATGGAAGGCTTTGGTTGATGTGGAAGCAAGGGAGTTCACTTTCCGGGTGGGTGATGAAAATGTTGTATTCCACGTGTGCAAATCGATGAGCCAACCGAATAGTAATGGAGTTTGCTCTTTTGTGGATCTTGTGACAGAAGTGATAGTGGATGACACAAGTGCCATGATCAATGTGGAAAATCCTATGGAAGCTGTATTATTGAACCATGAGTATGATGAAAGGGATGGCTTGGTTGAATGTGAAAATGCCTTGCAAGGAATGGGATCCTACTCTTATGGGCCCCGTAAACTCTCCTTGGACTTGGAAAACCGGAAGAATCCACCGACAAAGCCCTCAATCGAGGAGCCACCAACATTGGACTTGAAGCCTCTACCCTCTCACCTCAGGTATGAATTCTTAGGCCCATCTTCTACATTACCTGTTATTCTTTCTGCTTGCTTAAACAAAGTGCAGCTAAACTCCACTCTTGAGGTGCTTCAAAGAAGAAAAAAGGCAATTGGATGGACCTTAGCTGACATTCGGGGTATAAACCCCACCTTTTGCATGCATAAAATTATACTTGAGGATGATGCAAAACCGTTCGTGGAACATCAACGGAGGTTGAACGAGGCTATGCAAGAGGTCGTCAAGAAGGAAATTATCAAATGGCTTGATGCTGGGGTGGTGTATCATATTTCGAATAGTGCATGAACTTCACCGGTACAGTGTATACCAAAAAGAGGGGGGGGGGGGGGATGACCGTTGTGACAAATAAGAA
>ML293799.1:2485-15414 GCA_005239495.1 Nicotiana undulata | reverse complement strand
GGGGGGGGGGGGGGGAGGGAGTATGTGGATATGATGATTTTGATGGTTTGTAATAATTTTGATACTATTTTTCTTTATGTTTTTACTTATTGTATTTTTATTTTCGTTATTTTTCACTTTTTGTATGTATATAACTTTACCATTCCATGTATATATTCATCCCCATTTTGTGTATATTCGTTTCATCCCCGTATTGTACATATTCAGTTTACTTTCCGTATTTTACTTTATAACTTCTTTTGTAATTTTCCTTAATAATGTAGCTTCTTATTTCATTTAGTAGCTTCTTTTTACATTTTTTCGTGATCAATATTCCTTTGGTTTTCTTAATGCCACAGTTCTTTCCAAAGGTGGAATTTGTGTAAACTGGGTGGCTCTTCACAACGATGGATGGTGTGAAAACCTTCTTAAGGGATTGAGTATGTTTTTCTTTTTGTTTTGATTTATAGTAGTAATGAATAAAAGTGGCTCAAGTAAGATTCACTTGGCACTAGCACATTTACCTTCGACCTCATGGTTAGAGACAAGTCTGTTGACAAGATTAGCTCTAGTTGTGACCTTTAGAATCTTGAGTTGACTAAAACTATCATCAAGTGGTTTCTTATAGCCATCTGTGGTCTTCTATCTTAGCTAGGGTTATTTTGGGCCCTCGACTCTATTCTCTTTAGCAACCCAGTATCTTGAGAGGTGAGGTTTTGAATTGCAAGTCCAAGTCTCGTGCTAACAAGTCTAGAACTTGCCCCGAATGTTTTTCTAGTCGAAATTCTAAGTGTAGCTCGACTTGAGGAGTGATTATAGGCTCTCCTTAGTCCCATTTGAACTTTGAAAACTTCCATAGCCTACTATTATAATATCCTTAGTCAACCCCTTTGATCCTAAGCCTTTTTCGTTCAATAACCACATTACAAGCCTTCATCCGTTCTATAATGACCCTCTATTAGCACCCAATCTTTCCTTAGCATTCATGATGAACAATAGACAAAAACATAAATTTGGGGGAGAGACGAGGAATTTCAAGGTAATGAAAGGTTCAAATAGCAAAAAGAATTGATGAAAAGGAAAGGCAAAGAAAAGGATGAAAAGCAAAAAAAAAAAAAAAAAAAAAAAAAAAAAAAAAAAAAAAAAAAAAAAAAAAAAGAAGCATGTCAAAAGAAAAGTAAAGGTTGAAAGGATTCAAGAAAACAATGTTGAAAGGCTTGAAATGATGAGAAAAGAAGGAAAGTGATCATCATATAGAAGAAAGAGTGACAATGTGTCTCTCTAGTTCCCTCAAGGAAGAAGAAAATGACCTAAAGAGTCAAGAAAGCACGAGCCGAATTGAGAAAATGGAGTGCTTAAGGAAAGATGATACATCGTAGTTCATTACGTCCGTCCTTGATCCAAAAAGCCTTCATTACATCCCGCTAAAGCCCTATAGGATTTCAAGTTGAGTGAGCTTACATCAGTGGTGATTTACATGAGGGGCAAGCCTATGGTACTTAGAGCCGGACTTGTGGCATTCTTTTGAGAGTGATGAGCGCACTTCTTTACAATCCCGATTTTGAGTGTCACATTCTATAAGGTGAGATGAGATCATGGAGAGTAGATGAGAAGGATTTTAGTATCCACAATGACCTACGTGAGAAAGAAAGTTTCCTTGATGAATTCAGTCAACTCTTGATGCTCTTGTGTCACATTAGACCTACGAAACTCAAAAAGTCATAGCATATTGTTGTTGATAATGCATTTGTGTTGAGGGTAATTTTTAGATTCAATTGATGTTTGATGAAGTCACCTTAGGACAACTGAAATTTTCCTTTATTTTTCTTGTGGAGGTGGGAATTACCTTGTTTTCTTGAGGACAAGAAAAAACTTAAGTTTTGGGGAGTTGATAACTAGGGATTTTAGCCTATTATTTGCTCTCTTTTGCTTAGGTTTTGGGTCAAAAATGCTAAAGGTATTCCCGAAAACTAACTTAATGTGCTTGCTTGTAGGGTTTGGCTAAAATGAGGCAAAGAAGCCAAAATAAGCTCATAAAGGAGCCAAACTTGCACAAGTAAAAGGCATGAACTGGACGGCGGTGGAAAAGCGTGGCCACGTAGGGTTCACCTCTGAGGCGGATACTATTATGCGTTATGCGATATTGAGGTTCAGAGAAGCTGCAGTTAAGTACAAACATCGCCGCTGACCGCGCAGGAATAGCGCAATCGCAAAACCTTTGGCGCGTGGAATTTCGCTGACAGCGATGATTGAGATCCAGAGGCCTTGCAATCTTGGCTCAAATGAAGAACGCGGCTCGCACCAAAATTACACGGCTGCGAAGTTGCCAGACGCGGACACGGTGGAAATTCTGTTGGGAGCGTGATAAGAGGTTCAGAGACTTTGCAAGTAGAACTTAACTGAGGAACGCGGTCCGCGAACAAAATACTCTCCCCCGAATGAAGATCACGCGGACGCGATGGATTTTACGCTGTCCGCAAAACCTAGTCCAGTCCAAACCCATATTTGAAGAAACGCTGTCCGCGATCGTTATTACGCGGCCGCGAAAGTCCAAACGCTGAGGCGCCTATTTTTACGCGGTCAGCAGAACCTCCGTAGGGGCCTTTTTGTCCAAAAATTTCAGCTATGTATAAATAGATCTTTTTCACATTTTAGGTGAAGTTTTGTATTGGGGAACACGTGAACAACCGTATTTTACTGTTTTGAGTAATTTTAGAGTAGTTTTAGCTTCTATCTTTAGATTTCCTTCTTGTATTTGAATTTTATGGCTTATTACATCTCTATCTTCGATTTCTATCATTATTATGAATATCTAGACCCCATAGCTAGGGTTGTGACCCAACCCTAGTGTGAGTATTTAATGGGTCTTCAATTTTAGGGATTAATTGTTTATGGGTTAGTGATTTTTAGCTTATTTCATGCTTTAATTGTAGAATTGGTGGTTGCAAACACCGATTTGTGCCTTTTTGACTTAGGCTCTTCTTGAGAAAGAGGGCCCAAGTCTAGGAAAAATAGACTAACAAGGAATTGAGGTGAATTAAAGAGATTGATAGCCCCAATTAAAGTGTTAAACCTAGATATAGTAATACCCGACTTGAGCCAATTTCGCTTGCATTGCTTGAACACCTATTTGGGCTTGAGAAAGCCAAATCGGGCAAAGTCACTCAAATTACCGAGAGGTATAGAGTGAGTATTTATGTGTGAAGGTTATATCAAGACCCCAATCATAACAAGCTAGTCCTAGATTCTCGACCCCATTAGATACTCGCCTAGGTGGAAGTCACTTCCCTAGTGCTTTTTATCATTTGAAAAACTCTTACAAAAATATTGTACTTAGATTATTTTTAGAAATCAATAGCATTAAAATTAGAATAGAAACAATACCAATCATGGTTAGAAGTGAAATTAGAAACAATACGTTCAGCTAGATTAGGTAGAAACCTAACTCCCAACCAATATTAACTCCCGGTGGATATCGATCCCGACCTATCGGGTAAAACTGCATCGACCACTTCTCGCTACTTTATAGTGGTGTAGGGTTGGAATCGATCATTTCTTGGCCTAGTGGGAACGGACAAGTAGAGTCCACTAACAAAACCATAGTCCGAAACCTCAAAAAGAGGTTGACTAACGCCAAGGGAAATTGGAAAGTAATCTTTCCCGAAGTCCTGTGGGCATACCGTACAACCTCGAAGTCTAGTAGCGGGGCCACCTTGTTTTCACTAGTTTACGACACTGAAGCTCTAATACCGGTCGAAGTTAGAGAACCGAGTCTTAGGTTACGATATGAAACCAAAGAATCAAACGACAAAGCCATGAATACAAGCCTGGATCTAATAGATGAAAGACGCGAAGCCGTCCTTGTTTGGTTGATCGCCCAAAAACAACGGATCGAGAGGTAATACAATCGAAGGTCCAACCTTTGACATTTCAATGTCGGGTACTTAGTGTAAAGGAAGGTCACACTAAGCACCCAGAACCCGAATGAAGAAAAGTCGTGGCCGAACTAGGAAGGTCCTTATCAAACTATCGAGATCACCGAAAAAGGATCATACAAACTCGTAACAATGAACGGTGTGCAACTACCGAACAACTGGAACATAACTCACTTGAAGCGATATTACTGCTAAGGTACGACCCCGTTCATTCTATTTACTTATTTGAATTTTGAACTAACACTTGCAGGCGACCGTTAAAGAACGACATAATTTTTAGGCCTGAAAGCATGCATTGCACTCTTTTCCACTTAAACCGGTTCTGGCATAAGTGAGTTTTCCGGCAAGGTTTTTAACGAGGGAACAATAAATCGTGCTAACTTCGAATTGAAGGTTGTCTACGAACCAGTGTCGAAGATCACGACAACAGTATTCGAGGCTTCTCTATGATCGATCTCGAACACTTGGGGGTGGGGGCATCACCCTCGGATAATGACTTTAGCAAGTAAATAAACTTTATGATCGAATAGTCTCAGCTCGATTGATAGGATTTACTGTAAGGGACAAACTGTCAAATGAACCGTGCATACATAGACTGCCCGAGCCCTGGAATCAATCTTGTACACATGTGTATCCGTATATATTACACAAAGAAATAAAAAGAAGTTTCTAGCTTGCAGATAAATATCTTGTCCCTTAATTTTTTTTCCTCTTAAGGAATTTCCTACATTCGATCCCCTTAAGATATAGAGCCTAAGGGCGGCTTTTTCTGGGTTCAAAGGATCGCTCTCACTCGGGTACTTCCCTTCATAGACAAACTAAGACGGCCCGGGGTTTTAGAGCCCGGGGGCACAAGACCTATTAGGCAGTACCCGAACTTTAAAAGCTACGGCCATCCCATTCGAGGATTGTTATCTTGGGCAAGCCCGTATAACTCGGGGTAACAAGCCTACTGGGTAACACCCGAACTAAAATGGCTACAACCATACTAAAACTGCTCAGAGACGTCCGAGACCCGTAACAATAAACAAGGCCTTCAAATTTTTTAAACCGGTTAAAAAGGCTACCCTCGACAAATTTGTCATCTAAAAAGTTCTAAGTATTTTGGGGAAAGATTCCGGTAATATCGAGACCTGCGAATCATAAACCAAATAATATCGAAAGAAAAGCTTGGTCGAACCTCTGAACAAGACCTAATTATTACATGCTAAGGCATTTTGATATCTTTGCAATCATAAAGAACAAAGCAAAAAGAAACGAGCTTAAAAATTGCCGAAGGGAAAAAGAGCCTTATCCATATATATATATATATATATATAAAAGAAAAGATCTCTACAATGGCCAAACGTCCTTGACAAAAAAAGGGTACAAAAGTGGAAAATACAAAAACAAATAAAAATATACAAAGTACTTAAATGACTTGGTCTCCACCGGAGCCCGCCTTGTCACCAGGACCATAGGAGTCTCCTCCGTCCTCGGATCTGCCTGAACCCTCAGAGTTTTCTTCATCCCCGGGGTACGATAATTTATTAGCCTCGACTTCAAGCACTTTAGTGCTTTCGACCTCGGCCAACAAATCTTAACGCCGAGCATGAACTTCCTCGAAGGCTCCTTTCGGGACTACCACTTCGCGTGTTCGACGATATATTTTGGACGGTCATGGATTTGTCGCGCCCCATTTTTCCCTCTCCTTTCGGATCAGTCAGGGTCTTTGATATTATTGGGACAACTCGTTTCCTTTTGGGAAAGGGATATAAGGAATTTGAAGAGTCGCCACCTAACGAATTAAGGTGTGTTAGGGAACCTACTAAAGGTCATTTATAACACAGATTGGATAACTAGAGATTGGGTAAGGGCTTGAAATTACTCCAAGGGGAAGGTGTTAGGAATCCCTCAAAGTCCACAATTGTGGTTCCCGGCCAAACAAGCTTCTCTAATTTAAACAAGTAGCAAATAGCTAGTTACAAGTAACGAATAATGATTTTGGAAAGATTCGTAGTCTAAGCACACATATGTAATAAGGTTTAAAACATTTATGCTCTAGATATATATATGTAAGGTTTTAAAAGGATTTACAGCCTAAGTATACATATATAAGGAATAGGGGAGTCCTAAGTTGTTTATCATATAGGATCACATTAATGCAATGCTCGGTACACTCCTCAATGAGGGGTTACACGTGGCATTAGCGCACTGCTCATCATATCCATATGTACCCTTTATCCCACCCCTTAGCGGTTATTAAGCGAGTTTTATTTAGTGATCTCTATGCGTGTTGTTACCCGTCCCTTCTCAATGGTCCTGGAGGATGTTAGGACCTATAATATGGGCATTTCTAGACATAACCGCTAAGCTTTTTAAAAGAGAAAATTCTAGGTGACAGGAAAGAACACATATGACTTAACAGATAAATACAGAAAGAAGCAGTTAAGAGGCCCAAGTTTACCTCCACATATAATGCACATAAGCAGCATGTCTCAAACACAAACAAGAGCAGTTTTATTAGAGAAGAGACCTAAACAGGATATCTAAATGGATGTCAATGCACAGAAGTATACAACTTTGTTTTTATAAACTTGACCATAAGGTCCTAATCAGTTTGCCTACTGATGTTTTAAAACTGCAAGTTGTTAAGCAGTAAACACAAAGAGGAAAGTTCTCTAGTTTATACATATTAGTCACCTAAGGCTTGCCTAGGCATGGGATCCTGCATAATAGTTACCAGAAACATTAGACAATTTAAAAGCTTTTTTTGGCCTAGAAGCACGTTGTTCTAGGTGTTCTAGGTCTGATAAGATAGAGATTGTTACCAGTTTTATTTAAAACATGATAATTAAATGTGAAATTGTTTTATACTTCTTTTACGAATCAATAGTTTAAACTAGGCGTTTTAAACGAGACCTTAGAGCATGGTATATAATATGCACACATAAATGCAGAATGGTTAAGACATGATTCCTAGAGGTATGATCTCTAAATGCACAAGGAGTTACAGAGTCGTTAAGCATGTTTTATGAATGCACATGAGTAACAGCCTTTTGTGTTGATGCTGTTTATTAACCTAGGAGCAGTATTTCTAAGTGATAAATCATGAATATGTAGAGATGCTGAAGCAGTAAACCTAAGAACATGATATCTAGTACATGACATGATTTGCATGTATTGGTCCTAAAGCAGGGATTCTAATGCAAGTATAGGGAATGTAAAAGCCTAAAGCAGGATTTCTACCCAGTAATATTGATAAAAAACTACATAGCTATCCTCCCCATTTCACTAGTCATCCCCAATATTCGTTTACAATAATTATTACAGACCAATATTGAATGAATTACATAAATAGATAAAGGAAATGACAAAGTTACACTATAGGTAGCCTAAAGCAAGCCCAAATTTCCAGAACCTCAAATGCCCAAGTGTTTCGTAGCCTTTCTCATGTCCGGGTGTGTCAGAGTTCCCTAAGAACCTCAAGGGATCCCGAGCAGTGCTCACACCCTGATTTCATAACCAGAACTGAGTAAGTGCAGTGTGGAAGAGCCATCTCCAATGCATCAGAGTTCAAAGGGATCTCGTAGGGATCCTAAAGCAGTCATACATTGGAGGGGCAGAAGTCAGAACTTAAGGACCTAAGAATAGAGTGAGAGTGCTTGACATAATTTTGAAAAGACTTTAATAGGAAAGCAGTATTTAAAAAAGACTTAGTTGAAATAGTTTTATATAAAAATAACAAGAGAGTTGTCAGTAAAATATTTTTTTGACAAGAATATGGCAATTAACAAACAACAAACATAGAGCCAAATAGGTTCAGCAACATTCAAAGAACCAACCTTCATACAAGGATAGTTGGGGATTGGGGGACAAATAGAGCATGTATGATGAACACATAACAGACAGAAGTCCTTTGCAATTGGGGCACGTAGTAAGACATGGATTCATGAGTGCTAATTAGAACATAGTTATAGAATCAGAAATGCTTTAGGGGATCCATGGGGTTGGGAGATAGTAGAGTATATGATTTCTTTTAAGACTACTTAGTATAACATATCAATAGGTGCATACAAGAACTAGGCAACATTATACAAACATTAAAACAGAGTAGAGTCATATTGAGACAGATTATAGGTTCATAAGAGCATGCTGACCCTAAAGAGGTAAGATATAACTAGCATACTTAGATGAAACAACAATGTGAAGAGGTTAATTACATGTTGAACAGCAAAACCATATATAGAAACAAATCAGGATTATGATATACTGAAGCAGTAAAAACATATTGGTTTTGAGACTTGAATTGAAAATCAGAGCATACCAGTAGAGAGATAGTAAACACAAAGTGAAGAATAAGAGAGAACAATATTTAGCCTTGGCTTGCAGCCGGCTAACTCAGGACAATAGCAAGTAACCAAAGAAAGAGAGCAGGAAAGCTTTGAGTATGAGAGATAGTTTTAACTAATGTTTTTCTCATTTTTTCTGTGTGTTAATGAGAGAGCATATATATATAGTAGTTTGAAACTAAGTAGAACAAGGTAAAAATCAAAATTGCACAGTCATTATGGAACTCAGAACCAATCAGAGTGAAAGCAGTGCAAGTACTCCCATAATCAAGGGAGTTATTCAAACGGTAAGTAACAAATAAGAAAAGAGACCATATATAGCTTAAGAAAATAATTCAAACAGTGCAAGTATAGAGCGGGTAATTAGGTTAGGTTCGGAAATCTTAATTAAGAAAATAAGAATCAATTAACAGTATAGTCAATCATGTAACAAGGCAAAAAATAAACTAAAGGTCGAAAATTAGTAAAGAATGTTAATAGGAAATCAGTAAAGGGTATCAATCACAAGGAATCAGAGATTCAAATAAAAATAAAAAGTACTTGTTACTACAAATTATTGTGAATGAACGGAATAAACACAGTATAGGAAAAAAAGAGATAAATCAAAAACCCTAATAAGGTAAAAAAAAATCACATAGAATCAGGGATTCAACTAGAAAATAATACTGAGTAGAGGAAATTATCACAAGTTTCAGTCAATAAACAAAGTAAACATAGTATAGGCTGAAGAAGCAAGAATCAAAAACCCTAATAAACATGATAGGGTAAAATCACAGAAACTCAGAATGTATTCATGAGAAACAGGTATACATACAAGTCAAACGAACAAATAAGACAAGACAGGCTCAGAACCCAGGATTAAAACCAAAAGAGTTAGGTTTTTTAACATAGTAAATCAGGTAAAAGGGGAAAAACTAAATAAGCTGCTTAAACACACGAGAAATTATAGAACAACACTTAAAAATCAGAGGAAAAGTCGTTTGGAAAAGGGGTCAAGAAACCCTAGCTATGAAGACGAAGAGACGTTTTGAAAAAATCATAAAGATTCTTGGGGAAAAAAGTAAAGTAACTCAGAATACATTAAGATCTATTATAGATCTAAGGAGTCAAGAGATAAAATTAGGGTTTCAGAGAAGAACAACCTAGAGATGGAGAGATTCCGGCTTAGAAGCCGTAGATCTAGCAAGAAATAGAAAGATCTTACTCGGACGGGCCATGGTGGCCTGAGAACGACAAGAAAAAACCATAGGTGTGAGTTGAATAGCCGCTGGTCCCTTGAGGACCTCAGGGTAGAAAGAATCCGGGCATGGGGGAGCCATAGAAGCTGGGGGTGGTAGAGAACCACTATTCATACCAGCGAGCAAACGGCCGGCGAGTAGGAAGCCATGGTTTAGCAGAGATCTTCAGAGAGAATGAGAGGGTGTAACTGCAGAGAGAAAGAGATAAATCAGGGGATGGGGGCGTAGGTCGTTTAGGTTAAATTAGGTAAGGGTGAAATCTAGGCCGTTGATCAAATTTATCAACGACCAAGATTAAACCAAGTCTAGGCCGGGTAGATTTAGGAATTGGGCTTTGGGGTATTGGGCTGATTTAATTGAGGTTTGGGGATGTTTTAATTTAGGCTGTAATTGAATTAAAAATAGACTTATTGTTTAAATAACCAATTCAAATTAATTAAAATCATTTGTAAAATAGCTAACAATTATAAAAAAATGAATTTCATGCATAGTAAATAGTTTAAGATGATTATTTAGTATTTTAAAACACAAATGACTAATTTTTGGTAAAAAAAGTACTAAATTATATGCTTGGGATATAATTGCAAAGTTATTATAATTATAGCCAAAAGATGCCAATTTGGCTAATTATGAAATGATTTGGTCTTATTAGGACCATAAAATAATAAATTAAGTCAAAAAATGCCTTTAAAATTGTTTGTAATGCAATTTTGGTAATTATTTCTTGGAAATAAAATGCTGGACAAATTAATAAAAATGTGGGAAAATTATGGAAAAATATCAATTGCTATTGATGCATGATTTTGGAAGTATATATGCAATTTTTAAAATTATTTTGGATAAAATTGGGTATCAACAACTGTCCCTCTTTACCCGGAAAAGATGAAAGAGTTGTCGGGTAAAGATATGATGGCCAATTTTGATCGAGCGAAACGGTTTGAGAGATTTAGGCCGCACCCTGGCTTTTGAGCTGCCTACATATCCTTAGTTTTACAAGAATCAGGCCGTATGTAGTTTCAGATTCATCGACGAGATATAGCGGTGAAGTCATTGCAAGAATGGACGCAACATCTAGGGATGGGCGGATGAACGATTTACGGGGGGAGATCAGGTTTGAATATGGTTGGGAGTACTGGAGCGGGATCACTCCTGCTGGGATAGCCGTTGCTCCCTGGGCCACCTGCAAATAAGAGTACCACAAGCATATATTATGCATAAATTTAAACATGATGCAAGTTCCCTTCGGACTATGAAAGTTGTCTTCGGACGGTTAGGGATGACGTCCTTGGACCATGATGTCCGGGGCCATGAATTGTTTGATAGGAGATTCGCAAGCCATGAAATGATGTTCTTGGGCCATGAGGATGATGCCTCTGAACTATGACGCCTTTGAATAATGATATGCAAAATGGGAGAGATCCTCAGGCCATGACATGGTATCTTCCGGATATGAGGATGATGTCGTTAGACTATGACGCCTTTGGACAAGTTGGCGATATTTCAACCCATGAGATGCAGTAATATGATGTCAACAAGACAAGTCTTAGTCTGGTGAAACGGAGGGCAGAGCTTAGCCCGAAAGAGAAGCGACATAAATAATGTTTGAGAGACAGCGCTTAGTCTCGGTAAAAAAGTAAATTGGAGGCAGAGCTTAGCCTCATGCAAGGGAAGGCATCGATTAGCCTTATGCAAGGGAAGGCATCGATTAGCCTTATGCAGATGGAAGACAGAGATTAGCCTTATGCAGATGTAGGACATGACTTAGTCCCATGCAGGATGTGGAGGTAGAGATGAACCTCATGCAGATAGGAAGGCAGCGGTTAACCTTATGCAAATGAATGCAGAGATTAGCCTTATGCAAGGAAAGGTAGAGATTATCCCTATGCAGAGTGGAGGTAGAGCTTAACCTCATGCAGATGGAGACAAAGCTTAGTCTCATGCATGTGAAGGAAGTGATTAGCCTTATGCAGATGGAAGGCAGAGATTAGCCTTATGCAAGATGTAGGACATGGCTTAGTCCCATGTAGGATGTGGAGGTAAAGCTTAACCTCATGCAGATAGGAAGGCAGCGGTTAGCCTTATGCAAATAAATGCAGAGATTAGCCTTATGAAAGGGAAGGAAGAGATAAGCCTTATGCAGAGTGGAGGTAGATATTAACCTTGTGCAGATGGAGACAGAGCTTAGTCTCATGCAGGGGAAGGCAGTGATTAGCCTTATGCAGATGGAAGGCAGAGATTAGACTTATTCAAGATGTAGGACAAGGCTTAGTCCCATGCAGGATGTGGAGGTAGAGCTTAACCTCATGCAGATAGGAAGGCAGCGGTTAGCCTTATGCAGATGAAGGCAGAGTTTAGCCTCATGCAAAATGCGGGACAGAGCTTAGTCCCATGCAAGGTGAAGGCAGAGGTTAGCCTTATGCAGAAGAATAAATAGCAAATACGAGTAGAATTTCTTAGCTGGTAGCATATTTTGATATTGCGGTTGTTGTGAGCATTGTGATGGCAGAGCATGTTTATCTTTGTGTTGATAGCAAGTTTGGCAGTTGCAGCTGTTTTGAGTATTGTGACTTTGAAACATGTTTATTCTTTGTTCCTGCATTCAAAGAAAAATAGTGAGTTTTGTAGATGGGGAAGGTTGATTAGTATCCCTGCTGGCTTTGGTCGACTCGTTCTGATGATCCTGTTTATATCATCGGGGTAGCGTTTGCTAAACAGAGCTATTTTTGAAAGCAAGCATGCATGATTTTGAAAGACATAGTATAAAATATATTTTAAGAAATTTAGATGAACCGATGATCGTGACACGGTTAGAGACATTTCAACCTCTCATGCTACGGAATTTTTAGGGTCCTCCTCAAAATTCTACCCCAGTTAGATGGGTTGACGTCTCTGACCGTTGCGTATGCTGCGATCGGCTGAACTTGCTTCAGAATTTTGAGGGTCCTTGTGATGACCCAAAAGGTCATCCTGAGTAATTCTGGCTAAATCTGTGTTTCGAGGCACCGAAAGCCTCCGTTAGTCTCACCTCGATATGCGTGCGCAGCCCGGGTAGGTAGCCGGGAAGCTTCTATGTGAAAATATGATAAAAATGGAATTTTTGAATTGAATAATTGAATAAAGTTGACTTTGGTCAATATTTTTGGTAAACGGACCCAGACCCGTGATGTGACAGTCTCGGAGGGTCCGTTGAAAAATATGGGACTTGGGCGTATGCCCGGAATCGAATTACGAGGTCCCAAGCCCGAGTAATGAATTTTTAAAGAAAATTGTTTTCAGAAAATAATAAAGGAATTTGAAAGTGAATAATTATGTGAAAACCTTGTTACCGGGCCCGTATTACGGTTCCGGAGCCCGGAACATGTTTAGTATATGTTATGTGTCCTATCTGTGAAGTTTGGTGTAAAACGGACTTGAATTGATTGGTTTCGGATCAAAATGAGGAAAAA